>VNKC01002170.1:0-25679 GCA_008042775.1 Drosophila pectinifera
AAATGTCATATACCATCCGATTCGCCATTAAAATCTTAATTATTAAAGACTAAAAAACTTAAAAAAAATTTTGAATTTAAATTTAGGTAATTTTTTCAAAATTTGATATTTTTAAGACTAATTTTTCCAAAAATTTGGATTTAAACATGTACTGTGTGCAAGTTTTTTGTTTTTATTAAAATTATTATTATTTGAGGGGTGCCCGCAGAAATTTCCTTTGGAATTCGTTGGAAAAGGTGTTATTTTGTATCGTGCTTTTGGACTTCCTTGTCAAAGGACTTCAAAAGTTCTGTGGGCACCCCATGATTACTTTGTTTTTCGCGGGAAATTATCAGACTGGCATATTTTAGGATTTCGACTTTCGGTTTTAATTGTTGGGCTTGGAAAACTTGTAAAATAAATGGAAAAACTGTTTTAGCTGCAACATGCAACATGCAACACAGCATGACATTCTCTCGGCAATACTTATTTATAGCCCTGTAATCCAATTCCCTGACTTGTTATTCAACTGAGGGGGGCAAAAAAGCCCGGAAAAACAGCAGAGCCAAAACAGAATTGATCAGCAGAGAAAACAGCAATCAAGCCAAGGTCTCCGTCTATTGATTCCCAACTGCCACGTGTTTCGGATGTGTCCCATGCGGCGGTGTCCGAATAATAGCACTATAATAGCGGTGTTTGATAGTGATATAAGTGATAGTGAAAACTTACAACAAATAAGTGGTGGAATAAATGCTTCGGGGATTTATGGACTTTCCAAATAATACGTTATAATCAGTCGATCGCAATCGTAAGTCACTCCCTCGCGATGTCACATGAAATTGATAATTAATTAGCAAATGAAATGCATCAGTTGGACTAACATTGTGACAGTGAAAATCGCCTGTCTGGCTGCCAGTGTCTGTATTTATTTATATTGTACAGTTTACTTATGACGGTCAGGCGTGTGTGTTGTTGAACGATAAGATAGCCGAACTGCCCAGACGTTTATTGAATTGAATGTGCTTTCGTTTTTTTGCTAATATTACATTTTATTCATTGAACAGAATTTTCCGTCCATCTGTTTGTATTCGGTTCATCAACTGCGGCCCCTGCCGCCCCCTTTTTGAACTGCCCCCAAAAATTCCGCTTGAATAAATTATAAAGCGTACTGGTGCGTCGTACATGAATGTTTTGATCGATTTTTTCCCTTAAATAATTCAATCTTCACCTTTTCCTTGCTGCATCTATAATTTTATTTGACCTTTCAAGAGGCGTACTATAATACGTTTCAAGTAAATTGTTTTCAGGGCAAAAGGTACAGCAGATATTCCCTGTATTTCAAGACCTGGATGAGCCCCACAGATCTTTCTGTTGGGGAGCTGTAAAAAAAAAAAAAACATTATAAACAGATCGCCTGCTTTTGTTTTCGGGGCTCTGACCTTTTCATTTGGAGCCCAACCATGTTTTGAAAATGCATCTGCCGTCGTGTCAGTGTCTGGAAATGTCCTTGAACTTTGATCCATCTGAAAGAAAACTTGGCCACGCAGCCAAAAATGAATGAAAAATCCGGCTAAATATATATAATTCTTGGGGGATCTTGAGCATACGAATCGCCTATAGGTTTACACTCAGAAAACCCAGTTGCCATATGTTCTTTACATTTCTGGCATATTTCCCTTTGTGCATTGCACATATTTATTACATTATTTCTCATTTTTGCTAGAAGACACACTATCCAACGACGACAACGACGTCTTTTGCCGGCCAACAGTTGTCCATTTATTTCAAATTTAATTGATTTGACGCAAGGGAAGGAGGGGTTCGCTTCGGGGGCTACTAGAATCGTAATAATTTCCCACAAATTAATTCCTTTGATTCGGCCACATTTTCAGCTTATTAATACACATTATTTGGCACTAATATGCGCTCGTTTCGATTCGTTTATTCCAACTTTTGACTTGAAAAATGTGCGACGTCACAGAGCAACATGCGACATTAGTCACGCCAAGGCTGAAAATTTCACAGCAAGGAAACTACATTTTCCGCGACCTTTTGGGGGCTGTGTTATGGGTGTTTCCAATCCCATTCTGCGCCAGAACTCTATTGGGAAATCTGTGTGTGTAAGTCCAAGGCGTAGTGCAATTATAATTATTAATATCTCTCTGAATATATTGCTTTAATTTGCCACTATGAGTATTTGCTGACATACATGCACCGAAATATTATTAGAAAAAATATACATAGAAAGCTCATGAAGAGATGTGATATATTTTATCATCAATATTTCATTTTAAGATGATCTTCTTCATCTTTTTGGTTATAACATGAATATATCATTGTTTTCTATCAACTCAAATCATTATGGTTTCTAGAACTGACAAAAACAAATCGAGGCTTACGGTTGAATACCAGTTGCCATTTCTGTTGGCCTGGTATTTCATTCCAATCGATATGAGAAAGTAGTAATAATTTGTAACAATCTACCAGATTATAAGAATACCGACTTAAAGACCCAAAAATGCGCACAGTTTGGCCAATAATCAAGTAACAGCCAAATGTCATATACCATCCGGTTCGCCATTAAAATTTTAATTAATAAAGAATAAAAAACTTTAAAAATTTTGAATTTAAATTTTTGTAATTTTTGTTAAATTTGATAAGGGGTAACATCATTAAAATTGTCAAAAATTGGCAAAAATTTTATTTGTTTAAATTTCTAAACTCGATATGCAGATTAATTAACCTAATAAAAACGAACATAGAACCGCCTTCCGATTTCAATTTAAGGCTATTTTGGCTGAGTTATGATTATTTTTAGCTGAGACTTTTCCAAAAATTGGAATCTCTGAAGGGTACAGCGATCCGCTCGGTTCGTGGAGGCCACCAGCGGTTGGGACTGGACTACCCGCTCGGGCTTGGGGCAGGAGGTGGAGCATTCTGTGCTCCCGGCCATCACGCCGCCGGTGAGGTTCGCTCTTACCGCAATGAGTTGGCTCTGATTTTGTCGTTAAACCGACTGACTGAGTAAACAAAAATCGAAAAAGCAACAGCCACTGGAAAATATTTCGCGGAATGAAACTGAAAGTGGAATATAACGGATTGTTTAAAGTATTAAATAATGTTTACTGATCTGTAGCGCTGATAGTGATGGATCAGCGATCGGTTATAGTTCTGAGACTTGCCAGACACAGGCCTGTAATATGGACTTGAGGCTTTCTGAGAGGGCTAATAAAGCACATACACCCCCGTTAGCCACCGTCTGTGGGCCAACACCCCTTTTACGCCCCCCTAGAATCCTAAGACGCCGCATTGACGCAATTGAAAAGAATAACAAAATTGTTTACTTGGCGCCGGCCTCTCCGCAAATAACACTCATAACTTGGTTTATTATTAACAACAAACTTGTGCAGTGATTTCAGGTTTTTGTTTGTGCTTGCCTCTATACTTCGGCGTACTAAATATTTTCGATAAATTACAAGCTGTTCACATGAAAATTGAATTGTTTATTGCTTTATTCCAGTTTAAAATAAAATACTTTCAGAACAACATTAACATTGGTCCAATTATCTTGGTTCTAATTTCTTATGACCATATCTTTATAACAAAAATCAGTCGCGGAGGTTTATTTAAAAGTTGTTGAATGATTGTAGTCGATTTAAATGCAAATGTGACAAAAAGCTTCAACTCAAATGTCTCTCGGCTCATGTGGTTATTATGTATACACGATTATAGGGTATAACATCTTCGTTCTTGACCAATCGCTCTCTTGGCGCTTTCATGTCGTCACGAGCTTGCAGTTCACACGTTGAATGACATTTTGTTTTGATTTTCCAACGTAGTATTGCTCTAGAAATTTAATTTTTCTCACGCAAAGTCCATAGGCTGGGCTTTTAACAAACCATAAACAATAATAATTCGGTATCATAGCCCTCCCTGGAGTTCTGTTGAATACTCCTTTGCTTATCGCCACGGCTCTAAATTAATCTTGATCCTTTTGTGGGCCCACGACAAATGCAAATTCAGGCTAATACTATTTAAATATTTATATATTTCGTACAATTATAGACTGGCTGCAGATCGTGGCAAATATTTTTAGCGCTATCGCCGCCGCCGCTGCTGATTTTTGCTTTTTATGCTGCTTGCGGCGCAATTTCAGTTTCATTTCCGATTTCGGCTCTTCGAAAAGAAAAGTAAGCCAATATAGAGAATAAAATCGCGTATGTAGGTATGTATTTAATGTGGGGCACACGAGCCGAGTGCCGCCTAGCCTCTCCTTCTTATTCCCCGGATTGGGGCGTGTGCTATTGACATTGTAGAGCCATTTGGTCATGAATTCGCTCTTCGACGTTCGACGGCATCGTCTGGCGAGTCTTTTGGCCGACTGTTCCGACGTCTGGCTGTCGGCACTCGAGCGAAGAATCTCCGCATTTCAAGGCGACCTGGTTAGATGTACATGTTGTGCCCCTTGAATCTTTAACTGGGTGAAGGATGCAGATGAAAGTGCAGTCGTGCCTCCCGTTGTTCTCGTTGATAGATCTTGCGTAAAATCTTTGACTAAAGGACTAAAAATGATCATCCTTAATAGTTCACTTTGTGATCTTAATAGAGCTAAATAGCCAACCAAATCATAGGTCCCAAAGTCCAGCCTTGCCGTTTAAATCGAGTCATAAATCGCTGGAGTTACGTGAGAATAGAGAGTAAATGACCGGTAATTGACTGCCGACTGCTTGGGAGCAGTAGCCGCCAAGGGATTTCCATTGGAGAAACGCGGCAACAGTGGCGGGCTTCTTCGCCAAAACACATGCAAGGCGTATTTATCATCGGTTGCCGGCATTTGTGATTTGGCAAGTGGCCAGCAACACACACACTCCGCCCACAAACAGCTGGGAATGAGAATGGGAATGGGGTGCGATTTGGCGTGGTCAGTGCCATAATGAGTCGCCCCCGGGATTGGATCTGTGGCACCTATTAGATTGGCCCTGAAAGCACGTCTTTGTCAGGGGCGAGCTGCTGCCGCGTGCCGGGGCGGCAACGCCTTCTATTTTCCCCTGGCCCTCCTCCTCCGCTTTCCCGACTTTCCCACTGACCCCAACGAATGCGGAAATGTAGCCGCCGGCAATGTGGTCATCGTAGCGCCATCGGCATCGCCGATCACGGCGTCGTCCCGTGGCCATTGTTCCGGTAACCGATGACGTCGTGCCCCCCATTGCCAGAATCTCTCTCTTTTGTGTTCTAATCAAAGATACGAATACTCGGGGTATCTAGATGCATCAGGAAATGCTTGGCATAGTCCGAAAAGTAAATTTCTAGAATTGGGGGAATTCTTCTGGCCACAAAAGAGAGGGAGAGAGCCAAAGAATTGGACTCTTCTTGGCTAGCTTACTTTCTATAAGTGGTTTCAATGTCAGGGTCGGTTAAAAAAGGCCTGTTGCAGTCTCCGCACTTAGTACTTGTATTAAATGATGAAATGCTGCTCAAATGCTAAGATGTCGTGTCAACGGCTTGCGGCTAAAAATAAACAATTTTCATTCAAAATGAAATTAATAAAATTCACTTTTCGGCCTGCCAACAGCGGAAAGTGCCAAACAATTCGAATTTCAAAAGAGATGTTGTATAATGTGCGAATTAGTTTGAAAACTGAATGAAATCCAAGAGGATTTCACTATATATATCATTATAAAGACTTTTGATAGCTATGGAGTATTATGGAAATTATAAAGTCAGAATGCTTAATTATGTATTGTTTCTTCGCAATCAGAATTAATAATTTTTCCCATAAATTCCGTTTATTAAATGAGACAAAAGATTAATTACTCCACTTCATTCTCAGTGATTCATTTATTTATCAAAAAATCTGTTTTTCTGTTTGGGAATCTCTGACCGTTAAGGTTAGCGATAGCTTCAAATTGGCTTTAATTAATTCAAGTCAATTGGATCGCTGACTAATGGAAATCAGCTGATAAACTCAATTTATTCGCCGCGTGTGATTCACTACTATTGGCCAAACAAGTAGGTAAGCGACGTTAAAGGCGGGGGCAATCTCCCTGACTGTCGTCGAGCAATTCCAACTTGTTGTTGCAGCTGTTTGTTGTTTTCAATTAAGCTGCCGCGGCACACGAGCAACTGGCGCGTGTTTTCAATAATACTTACTATCGATACGGGGACAGAGACAGATGCAGTGCACCAGCAGACAGCCAGGCACGCAGCGGAACGATCAGAAAGACAGCTGAGGAGCCCCAGAGGACCTCGAAATCGCCTCCTGGCACGCACCTCCTCGACAGACAACGGAGCACTGCTGCTCTCCCGTGCTGATCCACACGGATAAGCCACTAATGCAGGCCCAAGGCCTACCCCATGTCCTTGCCAAGAAAAAATCGATGCTGCACCTGCAGGCGGCGAGTGGAGGAGGCTCTGCCCCAAGGTCGTCGTGGCCCAGCCAGCCAGCCAGCCAGCCAGCCATCCATCCATCCATCCACCCAACCGTTATATAAATAAAGTCGTAGATTTGAGTAATTACACACAATTTAAGTGGTACCTTAAGTCCAAGTGAATCCCCGAAATGATTGATGCTGATTTGGCGGCAACACCTCCCTAATTTGATTGCCCAGGCTGAGTGACAGCTTCCCTTCCTGGCGCTGCTCGCCAGTCACCCAAATTGGCCCACTCTGCCAGAGACGCCGGATGAGTAAGCCACCACATCATCATCCTCGCCAGCGACAGCGGAACAAGCCCCAAAAATACACACAAATATCAAAATTAAAATAGTCATATATTTGCCCAGCAAACACATATATATATTTGCAAAAACCGCCAGAGAACAGATAAAATGTTTATTAAAGTACATTTGGATTTCAGAAAGCACTAAAGCGATCACAGATTTAATTAATGGCAGATTCCTAATAGGAATTTAGATGGGGTTGGGTGCCACACGTGGGCCATAAATAAAAGCTGACTGTTACTCAAAGTAAGTCTCATTGTTGGGTAGACCTAATTTATTGCTCAGATTCCATGAAATATCTTTAAGAGGAATTCTTTGCAGAGAATTTGTCTCTCAGGCTATATTGAACTCTGTAAAGCGGCTTAGTTTTAATATGGGAAACTTACTGAACTTGTCCTTAATTTATTGCCCATTCTGGCCACCTCCTACCCCTTTTAGTCACAATGCATGTCATATATAAGGAAGTGGATGGCCTCGCCTTTGGCTGCATTCAAAGCCAATGTCAAGGATGTGTGAGCTGCCTTTATAGAACAATGGAGAGGCGACAAGCGATGTGGCTCGTGGCGCCCGCTTGCCCACTTATCCTAGGCCTTGGCAATGGCCTTCCAGGCCCGCCGTCTCTTCCGAGACCAGGGCTCTCCTCTGAATAAATTATTTATGGGTGCAGCCCTTCCTGGGATGGGGCTGAAATTCAGGCCAACTCGCTGGCATAACTCTTATCGGCTATGGATGAGTTTCCCTGTGGCTGGTGGCAGCAGGCGGAGGAGCAGGGCTATCTCGACAAGTCTGATGGTTTATCACTATTTGGCTTCTGACTGAAGTAAAAATACCCGGGTGTTGCGTCACTCTTGCCATTTTCACATCGAAACGGAACCTTTTGAAGTTTATTTCGGGATGTGTGGATGTGCCAGAAGTGAGACAGCGAGCGAAGCTCACGCGATATTATATTCTGTGTGCTCTGGTTGATTACTCGTAGTAATACCCAATGCCTACCCACGACGTCGCCGGCAAACACTTTCGATAATGGCAAACTATCTGGAGTAGGTGTAGCTGTATCTGTGTCGGCGGGGCTCGTGTTACGTGCCAGACACTTTGTTCTCTGAGTGTTTGGAAAATTCTAGAGCTCTAGAGTCAGCCGAATTCTTCAGATCTGACACCTGCAGATAAAATCGAAGAAAAGGTTTAGTCCCAGTTGCATTATGGGAAATTTATCGCTTTAAGAATACTTACTTTTTATGGTCAAAGTCAGATACTTATGACAGATTTGGTGGCTTTAGTCTTTGATAGTATTATAGGCGCTTTTTCTTATTTCAGGATAACTCCTGAGCTGTTCACTGGATTGATATTCATCTTTTAAGTGAGGTTCTTAAGAAGCAAAGCTTTTAAGATACAGCTGATAGTAGGCTATAGATAGTAGTACGACAGGAGTAAAATCCCTGAGTCTCTGTGATAAAATCCATCGATCGCTGTCACTTGAGGGGCAGTTAAGAACCTTAATCTCTCTCCGGTTCCACTGTCAAGAGCTTCCAGACAGGTAACCGATCGAACCGATAGATTCCAATATTATGACCATAATGGAATGGAAAATTCTGCGATAAGATGTGAACGATAACGGCAAACGGAAGGTTTGTCAACAAGAGCAGCTGTTGGCCAATGACCACTCCTCCTCCTCTGCCGTGTATGTGTTTTCGTTTTTTGCCTTGGTAATTTAATTAGGCCGTTTTCCATTCATGAGACCCAATTATGCGGAAATCGCCCGGGCGCCCGGTTCTCTCTCAGTGCCAAAAAGCACAATATATGGACGCTTCCGTCAACAAATATTTGCGCCGGATTTTGTATGCCTTTGGAAAGGGTATTATAATTATAATCAGTAGCTTACACCGCACTGAACGAGACATTTTCGCCCGTGTAACCTTGCCCATCGGATCGCACGACTTTATTATATAGCTCCCATATGAACAGTTAGTTCGCATTGCAACTTATAAGGGTATAGGAACATCGGCATCCCGAAGCTAGCTTCTTTATTGTTTTTTATACGACAAACAGTGGGCAGCCGGCAGAGATTAATAGGAAAAAACAGTTTGCTAAAGAGATTTCCCATTGTTTATTGTGGTCTGTCACAATTAAATTGGTTTCTAGGAATTGCTAGCACGGATTTCCCAGCTTAGAAGCTGGCACGGGAAAGCTCTATTTATAGCTTTGTCTCTGCCAGATACGAGCCAAACCAGGACACTGTTACCAGGGGAAAACTCAAAGAGCTCGGCTCAGTCTCGTGTCCTAGGACAATTTGTCATAATCCCAATCCAAATCCGAGGAAAATCAGTCGGAAAATAGGAAAATTGTGGGCTTCGAAAAGAACCATCCAAACGATGGCAATGGCACATGGCCTCTCTTCCGAAAGAGGGAGCGTGTCGGAGATAGAGAGCGGGAGTGAGCTGTTATACACTGAAAATTCTTAACCAAATAATTTTATAAACCACTTCAATTATTAGTTTACTTACTAATTTGAAATAATTGCTAACTTCCAAAACAATTATAGAGAAAACGAAATAAGTTCATTAAGTATATCTATATATACTTATATTTTCAACTTATACAAAGTGCATCTACAATCTATCTACAACAACAAATGTTAGGCCAAATTATATTTTTTGTTGATTTTTAGATATATACTTCTCTGAGTGTACGAGCTCTCCGAAATAAAAGTATCTGGAGAGTGACGGATCTCGGCTAGTTGACTCGCTCGCACTCACACAGCTACCCGCTGTGCGGGCGAACAAGTGCTGCAGAGCTCTGCAGGCATCTCGCTCTCGCCCATGCTCTCTTCTCTCTCGGTTAGTTTACGAGAGAATCTTGCTGTTAACTGTGCTCTCTCCTCCGAATTTGACAACATTTACCTTCAAGCTTATGTAGATCGAAGCGTTTTTACTCAAATTTTCTGTTAACTTATGTAGAACTTCGAAATTCTACACCATTTACCTGTTAACTGGTGTATAATTTTGACATTTGACGAGAATTTGCTGTTAGTTCATGTGGAATGTAGAATATGACTGTTAAAATTTAACACTGTAACTTTTATTCGGGTTGAAGAAACCTATAAATACGGGTGCAAACTAGCCATTCGAGAAAAGAAAAAACGGGAAAATCGGAATCGGACGCTCTGCAAAGCAACGGAAAAGTGAAAAAGTGTGTGACGAAGTGCAAAATAAGCCAGAAAACGCGCATGTGAGAAATCAAATTTAATTGAGAAGCATCAAATTGTATACTATCAGAGCAGCCACATACGAGTGCGTGTGTGCGAGTGCCAGTGATTGTGAGATTTTCATCGTGGAAAATGCAAAGTGAATGAAAAACCCAGCCAAAGACAGCCAGAGATTTGGAAAAGAGTAACTCGCATTGGGGACTCGCAGAGGTGTCCCGAAAAAGGTAAATTTGTTGCACAGAAACGACGCCAGAAAGCGATTAGCGATTTTCGACTTTCTGTGAGAGTGTGTAATTTTGGCGTACGTGTGGCCGAGAGGAGCGTGTGTGTGAATTTTATTTAATTTTGTTTCGTGTATGTGCACTGTAAAAATAGCTGAAGAGAGAGAGAGAGCGAGAGGGCGAGTACTCCGCTCTTTTTCTCGAGAGAGGAAACTGCGACGTCACCGTTCACGCAGAGCCAGTTCAAGTGGTGTTTCTTTCTTTCTTTTTTTATGGTGCTTTTTCTTCTTCTTGCGTTTTGGTCATCGTCTCTGTTTTGTGGTTAATCTTTTGTTTTGAATACGTTTTATCTACGTCTGTTCGGGGTCTGTGCGAGTGTGTGTGAGTGAGATGCTTGTTACTCTGCTTCTTACCTCCCTTTATGTTCTTGCTTTATTTTTTGTTTTCTCTTGTTTTTTCTTTTTGCGAGCACGTAATTTCCTTAGATATTGGACGCACAGCTGCTTTTTGTTTTGATACGTGAAATCCATAATCAACCTGCTGCGTGGTGTGAATTTTTCGCTAAAAAATCAGTTAAAAAACAGGTTCTTGATGACGAATATACCAACCAAAAATGAAGCGAATATCTGGGTGTTCAAGTTGTAAAATCCCCAACTGAAACAAGCTGCAAACTTTTCCATTACACTGCGAGTATAGCAATGACTAATTGCAGTTTTTAACTGTCCAGCGAATTACTTATTTCCAAGTGCCTCAAGTGTTCACTCAGCCTTTGTTTTTATCGCATTTGTTTGTCGCAAGATTTAACTTTCGTTTCGTTTATAACTTTTATTGTTTTTGCCCAGAGTCCGCGATAACTGTTGTTTTTTTTCAGTCTTTCCTTTTCGTCACGGGGTGCTACTACTTAAAGTCAGCTATTCATTAATAAAAAGTAATTAAAGGCAAGAAATAGACAAGAGAATATTAAGTTCTCATTTAAAGCAATAAACCCTATCTGAGATATTTTGTTTTTTAAATAAATTGTATTAATAGCCAAGCAATAATCATTCAAGAATTTGTTTTGTATATATTGCTGGGGATTTCTTTTTACTTGATCGTTAAGCTGCCCCGCTGCTGACTTTGTTTTTGTTGCCAAGCAGCCAGAGCCCGCAACTCGGCAAATTCAGTTTCAGCCCGATTACTGTAATTACTGGGAATACTGGCAGGCTTATCAGTGGGCAGAGTTCAGTGTAGATGAGCGGCGGAGAGTGTGGGGTGCTGGGTCCAAATAAACAACGGCAGGCCTCCTTTTTGTGCGCTGCGCTCTCATTTGAATGCCAGTCTGCCGGGCTAGGAAAATCGAGCGAAAAATAACAAACAGCTCTAATTCCGCCTCGTTTCACTTTGCTTCCTACTTCATTTGCAAATCGCAAATTGCAAACAGCAAATTCAGTGAATTCACTTCGCTTGGCAGGCCACCAAAAGCCAAACAGACCGCGTGTTTACTCTCCGAGTTCAATTTCCCCACTTGGCTTGGGTAAACGCTCGATAGCTGCCTATATCTATGCGTCCCCTGGCATGTGCGGTTTTAATTTCGCAAGCTGGAATACTCTTGGTTTCTGTTTATGCTTAGTAATTAAGATTTACTTGTAACTTTGGTCTTTGGGTGGGCTAAACTCATGTAAATGTAAGGAATAATTGCCTATTTCCTGTTTGTTCTGTTATTTACTCCCAGAATCTTAAGGAATTATATTATATTATATTCATACTCATAGCAGGTTCCAAAAACTTGATGATTGGCCATAAGGGCTAGGGTATTTACTTCGATATTTGTAGAAACGAAAACCAGATTGAAATGGAATTGGGAACGAGACG
The DNA here is from genome assembly GCA_008042775.1 of Drosophila pectinifera. Lineage (NCBI taxonomy): Eukaryota > Metazoa > Arthropoda > Insecta > Diptera > Drosophilidae > Drosophila > Drosophila pectinifera. The sequence goes on from VNKC01002170.1 coordinate 11,972, forward strand.
CAATAACCCTCTGTCTGAAGCGTGTATCGGTCCGATCGCTGAAATTTCAGACAGCAAAACACATTTGTTAGTATGTAAATGAAATTGAGCTAATCAATGTTTGTTTAGCTGACAATTCACACTCTTCTCCTTTGTGTATTTCTTTTTTCCGTCTGCTCTGTCGCAGAGTTGCCAAATTCAACGGATCGGTGCTAAAGTTTCTATATAACTTGTAAGCCGTACATATCGTGTGTTCCTACAATTGGAGTGTGTAATAGATAATGTATCTTTTGTGTCGATTACCTTTTGTTGTCACAGCTGGGAGCGTCGTCTTTGTTTGAGTTTCAGAAACAACTGACAGCTGATTTGCTTATCCACCTCTCGTATTTCTCTTCACTTTGTTTTCATTTTAATTTAAATTCTGATTTTGATTTAGATTCGACTTTGGACAAAGTCTCGACGAGTTCCTTCGCCGCAGTTGCAGCTGTTGGGTCTCCGCCCCAGTCCCCAGCTCCCAGTTCCGTTCTCTGTCTGCTTTATTCGCTGTCGTTGACCCACTTTTAGTACACCTTATGTACACCATTTAAATATGTGTATATGGACGCACACACAAACCCAGGAAAGTGGAGCAATCGGGGAGTGAGCGGAGCAGATAGTTTTGCGTCGCACTAACTGCCTTTGTATTTTGGTTTCCCCAAAGTTTTCCTTGCTCGCATATGTATATAGATTTGCTCAGTTTTTTCCGCTGGCCGATAAGGTATAAGGTCGTTCCCATTGAATTTTTTCAGCTGATTCACTGCGATCTTTGGCTGATCTTCAATCTCTGGCAATCAGTTTCAATTAATTGTCCGATTAGCTGCTAAGGACTGTGCACTAATGCCTTCCGTGTTCCAATCAATTTCCTAGACTTTCGCCTGACATTTCCCTGGGACATTAACGGATGGTCAGCCGTTTGCAAAAGCGGGGTAAACACTAATTTATTTAAAGGCTTTGGCTATAAATAACGCTGTCGAAATAGCTTTTGCTCGTTTGGAAGCGGCGATAAACTTCTCCGCATTGTTTCTGCGGCGTAGACAAGACAACGACGCGGAGTGAATCACCTCGAGAGTTAACGAACCTCGCCAGCGGAGGAGCACTCGCGGCTAAGTGCCTTGTGTAGTTCCCCGACCGAGTATCGTATCGGTAGTTGGTTGCCATGGATAGTATATCCATCTAACTAGCTCTAGCTCTGTCTCCCAGAGATTAGAGAACTCCCGCGGCCGCCGTCTGGTCTGGATCACAGGTCTAGGCCAGCTGGCAAGTGTGCACTCATAGTGCTATCTTTATGACGTCTGCAGTTCCTATTTGCATTGCCAATTGGAAGTGCCAGTGATAAATGGGGCTGCCGCCTGGTGATAGGCGTGTCTGCAACGTAATTCGCGTTCGCCGTTTGCTATTATTATAATTTGCCAGCTTGCTAATTAGAGAGAGAACCTTTGATACACCCGATCGACCGCCCTATCAGCTCCGGACGCTCCTCTTCTCTATTTCTCGTGTGCACGTGCCGCACGCTTGACTAGTCCGAGTCCAGCCCCATCTTTCCAGCCCGACTTGCGATTGCTTTCAATTAACAGCATGCTTCATTAAATAATTTCTAATATTTATAGCGCTCGGTTCACGGGCTCACTGATTGCCATGTATGTATGTGCCATGGGTCTATTGTTGATTGCTAACAGAGATTGGCGGGAACCCGATGGTTGGGTGGTCGGGTGTGAGGAGAGGGATCCATAAGATCAGTCAGCCGGCGAGTGAATGATCTCCTAAAGCGCATTCCAAATTTAATAGGACATCAAGTGTTGTTGATCTCTCGATCAGCTGAGCGATTTGTCTAGCGATTTGCAATCTTTGAGGTGAAATACTGCTCCGAGCAAGACTTGGGGAAATTATAGGTACTTAAATCTATATTTTATCAGATCCAAATGTGTGGCAATTAAAAGAATAGTTTCTGGCCTTCAAAGAGGCTTTTTAAAAATATATTCCAAGGTCTCTATTGAAGTCTTTAGATCTGACAAGTGTTGGTTCAAGCTTGACAAGCTCTATCGTAACATGTGGCACCCACTTTGATCGATCCGAGAATTATGAAACATCTGGCTGGCATTCCAAGCCGCCACTTGATGAAACTAGTCATCAGAACCGCAGCCGGAACACGATTTGCATTCGACGTCTGGTGTCGCGTGGCGAGAGTGTTCCGTGGCGGAAATGACATTGAACCCGGCCTGCGTTCCGAATGCACTTGCTCCGATCCGATCCGATCCAATCCGATCGGAGAACGTAGACAGGGAGAACCGGTTCCGAGGCAGTTGAGTGAACGATCAGCAGGGGATGATGATTCAGGCCATTGAGCGATGATCAAGTGTGTGGCAGGTTAAGATTATCGCTTATTTAACCCAATTTACAGTGCAATTTATTGAGACCCCGTTTCCCTCTCTCCGTTGCAGACAGAACAAAGCGGCAGCAGCAGCAGCAGCAGCAGCAGGAGAAACGGATTTTCCACGCAGCGCGCCGAGCGGGAAAAGGGGCCAGCAATCGTTACACTGTTTCGCGCGGCGGGGAATGGTATATTTCTTGGGTGATTGGGGCATGGGAGATTCTGACTTGTCGTCATATCAGCAACATGTTCCAAATATACAGCAGCAGCAACGCATCCATGGACGTGACTTACTTCTCCATCAGCAGCAGCAGCAGCAACCTCTGCAACAACAACAGCAGCAGCAGCAGCCTACACAGCAGCAGCAGCAGCAGCAGCAGCAACAACAGCAGCAGCAGCAACAATTTGTGGCACAAATCTCCAGTGGTCTAGGCCAGTTGCAGTCGCAGTTGCAGTTTGCCAGTGGCTCCAACTTCCTGCAGCAAGGCTCTACGTCGGCAACCTCGGTCTCTCCCACGTCCCCCAACCAGCAGCCACTCCCACTTCCACTACCACTACCACTCCCATCCCAGCAGCAGCAGCCGCAGCAACATGTTGGTCGTGTCAGCAGCAGCAGCCTGGTAACTGCCAATCTCCAGCAGCTGTCGGTGAGCAGCAGCAACTCCAGCAACTCCAGCAGCAGCAGCAGCAACAACAACTGCACCCCCACCAAACCGCAGCAGCTGCAGCCACAGCAACATCTACTCCCAGAGGCAGCTAACTCTGCTGCTCCAGCTGGCGCCAAGTCGTCCAAGACCCCCCAGCTGAGCAAGGATCTCCTGGACAATGAGGATGAGGTGGCTTTGCACCCGCTCTCCAACCAGGTGAGTGATTGGATGAACTATCCCATTTTATTCAAGTAATATGCTCGCATACCGAATGATGTTAGAAAGCATAGAAAAATCTGATTTTGATTTGATTATTGATCAAATTAGGAAAAGGCCCTGAGGGAATAGTTAAATGTAATGGAAAACCCCTCTGACGCTACTCCAGATCGGCTTTTTCGCTTTCAATCCACAAGTGGAAGTCATTGGTCTAGGGGATCAAAAATAGATTATTTTGGTAGATGCTAGATATTTAATCAAAACAAACATGCGTTTCGTGATTACATCTTCTTGATCTCGTTGAGCAGGGCGCTGTAGAGCGACTGGCAAAACTCCTCGAGACCCGCGTACGCGTTCTTCTCGATGAAGGCCTTGACCACCGCCCACACAGACTTGAGGAACTTGACCTGGGCGAAGACCATGACATCCGTGTGCTGCTCCACGGTGGCCCTTAGGCAGAAGTGCAGCAGGACGACAAAGGTGTCGGCATACGGAATATCCTCGTTGACACTTTCAACGTCAATGGAGTACAGCTGCCCGGGTTGGCTGCACTCGCGCATCACCTGCGTCTCGGTGACCCTGGCGGTCTTGGGGCCGAGATTCGCTTGCAGCGCCACGGTCAGCGTGACGATGCGCTCGTTCTGGCCGGCGGCGTTACGCGTCCAGCCGCCCATGCACAGATCGGTGGACTTGCGCCGCTCGTGAAAGTTCTGGAGAAAAGGCGAGGCGGAAAAGAGCATGTTGAAGAGGCTGTCGACCCGTACCATTAGGCGCTCCTGCAGCAGCTTGCGTCCCTCGTGCGACGAACTGCACCGGGCGGTCAGCTCGCCCGGCTTCAAGTTGCCTAGACGAGAATGCATTGTATTTGGTGAAGTGTGCTGGGTAGATCTGGCTTTTGCTCACCGGCTAAGGCTAGGTTTTCCCGGCTGGGGTTCCTCGTTTGTAACACCGATCGCCCGGACTTGCGCGGCGCCTTTTTGCGCTTTTCCGTCTGCGTAGAATCCGATTGCACCGAGTGCTTCTTGGCGCAGGTTCCTGTCCCCGCGGCCGTTGACTTCGTCACCTTGGACACCTGGTTGACCGTTTGGACGCGGTTGCCCCAGAAGAGGCGGTTTTTGGCCAGTAGACAGGCCAAGGCCCCATGTTCCGCTGCTGCCAGTCTGGCGTCGTTTGTGCGATTGCGGCGGGAGGTGGAGTTCCGGCTGCCGCTCGGGCTGGGGTGGTCCATAAGTGTGCGAGCTCAGCTTTCTAGACAAGCGCTTTCCCAATCTCTGCTCTAGCCGGGCTCTGGTCCACTTCATGTTCTAATCATCTTCAATCGAAGCAGTGTCTACGACGCCATATAAAATAGAATACTAAATACTACACAAATTTTGGGTTGTCATGCTGGGAAAGGCGCAGGCACTGAGATTCCCAAACCTTCCCCCAGGTGTCTGGCGTTGTTTGCTAGGACAGCTCCGCTGCGATGCTTCTCCTCCCCACTTTCCATCACAGCCAAGAAGTGACGTAGCAGGCGATAAGATACTACCCCTAATCGGGGCTGAGGCCACGCGCCCGTCAGCCAGTTCTCGCCGAATTTGCTAGATTGTGTTTTTGTGATAGCGAAAAAACATAATAATCAAGCGGAAAGGGTAGTCACAAGCTAGATGCCAGTATTATAGGCAATAGTAGTGTTTTGGGGTTCATTTAGATTTAGATTAGACTTTAGATTTATTAAGTACTTGATAGATTATACTATGCGAAGGTATCATATATTGCACTTTAAATATGAGCTCAAGGAGTTTATAAAGAGACTTACATGATTTATTAATTATTCGGTACTTGCAGGTCGGAGGACATACTCGCCTGTTGCTGCTCAACCAGTCGACGGTGATCAAGCCGCTGAACCTGCGCGAATTGGACTTCTACCAGAACATTCCGCAGGACATACTGAAGTTTGTGCCCAAGTACAAAGGTAAGATACCGACTGTTTCACCAACCGATCCATCCGAATCAAAAACTGATCAGATCACTCGTTTGAATACCAATTATATCGATTCCGTCGAAGCGCTTCATTTGCTCTTTCGTTCGAATTAACTAATCGTTCTCTATATATATACAGTCCATCCAAAGCAAAATATATATAATGAAACATTCAGAATCGCGCAAAAGCATTTGTCATGTGTCTTGAGTTCTCGAATCGCCAATTTTTGATTGAATCGAACCTTTTGTTTTTGTACTAACTCTCCGCCACAAAAAACAAACTCAAAACTATGCGTTTGCTCCTCTTGTATCTCGTCCCTAGATAAAGCCAAGCAATCGCATTCGAATATCATTTATTTTTAGTATTCTCTCTCTCTTTACGAACTATATACTATACTACATATATGTGATATATCCTTAGTCTGTAAGCTGTTTTATTGAAAATATAAATGGAAATAAAAGCCAAGCACAAAAAAGAAAGCAAAAAAAAAATGAAAAGAAAGTGACGAAAAAATGAAAAGACTGAACCATATACAAAATAAAATATGTAGCTAACCCAATAGCTTTAACGATTTGTAATACGAAAGCAAATATCGAAAATAAAAGAACAAAAAACGTTATAGCCGCCACATATGCCACAGAACATTCTCTGACTCGACGACGACGACGCCTGGAACTAGTCCCTAGTCCCCAGGTCGCCACCGCCCCCGAACCAGAGACCTTTCCGACACAAGCCCCTTATAGTTAGTAACCAAAAAAACAGACAACAATATATATGGGTAAGTCGCAAACCAAAACCAAAAAAAAAAAAAACAAAACAAAAACAAACCAAAACCAAGCAAACTCCAAACCCAAAAGTAAAGCTAACCAAGTTAAAGTAAAGAATCGCCACAGCAGTCGCTCCCTTGAAGATTGTACAGTTTTTGTGTTTTAACCGGCAGAAAACTGTACAATCGTTGAGCGACCTTTGAACCCACGTTGCACTCCCCCGATTCGAGGTCGGCGGATATACCATATGGAGGCTGCCCGGATCGGGGGGCGTGTGCCCCTCCACTACATGTACGTCTATGCTCGTATTATCCAAAGGTTCGAGGTGCCTCTGCCTGAGACAGACCCGCTTGTGATCTGCCGACGAACCGAACCGAAACCGAAACCGAACCGGAGTCCGGAACGAGTCGAGTCCTCCTCTGTCGGGAAAGGAGAAAGTAATGCCGAAAGTGTAAAGAATCTGCTTTTTTTTATCGCATTGAGCCACAAAGAAATCGAGTTTTATTTTATGTGTTTGCTCAGAACGATGCACATCCATCGTGCTGCCTGCCTCTGCCTCTGCCTCTGCCTCCTCCTTCCCTCGAGCGTTGTGTGTTGTTGTGTGTAGTCGTCGTCGCCATCGTCCAATCTCAACTCCACTCCGCTCGTCTCTTTGGATCTTAGGATCTAAGCTCTCTGTCGGTTAGAATGAAGGCCCAAGCCAATGCCAAAGGGTTTGTATGAATAAAACACATCTATATCTATATTTTACCTACATATGTTAATTACCAATTACCGATACGATTACGAGTATGCTAGTTAAGACGATCCCACTCTTTAAGTACTATATTACTATATGTTTAACTGTTTAAGTTGAGGAGTCGAAGGAAGCGAGAATGGATGCCTTTTTGATTACTTACTCTGCACCTTGTTAATGCGTCGGTTCGTTACGTCTCTCTCTCTCTCTGTTCTGCACCAACCTAGACTAGGAATAGGACTAGCTAATACCTCCATTTAACTCTCATAACCATTTCTAAGAGCCATCAAATCCGTCTGAACATGATGTTGGAAATGAGCAGGATCTACTTGTCGCAAGGTGTTCAAAGCTCCCCTCAGAGAGCTTTGAACCCAGCGCCCACTCCGTCATCCGTGATGTGTTTTTTTCTGTCTGTTCCAACCCATTTCGTGTGTCTGCTAACTCGCCATAACCCAGTGTGGGAAGATCCGCTGCCTCCGCCTCCATTAGCCACATCCGATTCTAACTCTCGCCTAACCCCATCTCTCCCGCGTCGATTCGATGCTAAACTACATACAACTACAACCAGATGAGATAGAGAAGATGAGTGTGTGTGTGCTCCACGACAGTTTAGTAATCCGTTGCCACGGCTCGCTTCTTGTGTCCCATTCCAGGCGTCATGCAGGCCACCACCATGGGCGGAGCCAAGCTGGACAAGCGCTACTCGCCCAGTTTTCGCGAGGAGGCGGCCGTGCCCGTGCGCAAGATGAGTGCCTCCAAGAGGAAGCGGGACGAGGTGCTCAGGTGGGTACATCCTTGAGAAATCCAACTCCAAGACAAGACTAACCAACGGTTTCCCTTGCAGAATGAAGGTGCACAAGAATGGCCAGGCAGCTGAGGTGATCAAGAGCATCTCCCAGCTGGACAACACCAATAAGCAATGTAAGTTGTACCTTGGATTACACTGTGAACTGGACACAAAACTTATCCTTATCCCTCGTCGCTTGCAGACTTTCTCATGCTCGAGAACATCACCTCGCAGTTCCGCAATCCCTGCATCCTCGATCTGAAGATGGGTACGCGCCAGCATGGCGACGATGCCTCGGCCGAAAAGCGCTCCAAGCAGATGGCCAAGTGTGCGGCCAGCACATCGGGATCGTTGGGCGTGCGGCTGTGCGGTATGCAGACCTACCTGGCCGATCTGGAGCAGTATGCCAAGCGGGACAAGTACTGGGGACGTGAGCTCAACGAGGGCGGCTTCAAGACGGCCCTGCACGACTTCTTCTACAACGGCTACCGTCTGCGCACTCGCGTCATCCGCAAGATCCTGCAGCGCCTGCTTCAGCTGCGCCGAGTGATTGAGAAGCAGTCCAGCTACAGGTTCTACTCCTGGTAAGTAAGTTGAATAAGATCATAGATGTATAATTAATCGAGTGTTTTTTCCATTCACAGCTCTCTGCTCATAGTTTACGAGGGCTTCGAGGAGAACCCGATGGCTTATCCGCCCTCAATGGGACTGGATGAATGGCCAGAGGAAGCGTCCAAGTCGGCCACCGTGCCTGGGACCGTCTTTGACTATCATCCGGAAAACAGCATAGACGAGGACGATCTGGAGGATGAGGACGAGGCGGGACACGAGGCTGGGGATGAACTGGAACCGCATGACACCGACGAGGATCTGCATCTGGTGGCAGCTGCCGACAGTGGCAATGCTTCTGCCACCAACAGCAGCACAGGCGGCGATGCCTGCAACTATGACGCGGATGCCTCCAACGACTCCAGCTCTCTCCTCAATCTGGCCACGCGACGCCACCTGCACAAGCGCGGCTTTGCAGAGGCAGCGGCTCGTGGTGTGAAGCAGACGGCAGCCAGTACCACCACCGATGAAGAGGAGGACGAGGAGCATCCTGCTGCCATGCCGCCGCCACGTAGTTGCGGTGTTATGGCCGCCAAGGCTGCTGCATCAGCCGCAGCGGCTGCAGCTGGACTGGCCGGCAAGGGCCAGGGCTCATTCATTCCAATCTCCGAAGAGACAGTATTTCTGGACCCAGAGCCGACGCTGCCCAGCGTGACAGCGACCTCATCGCCACATTCCGGTGACTCCTGGATGAACTACAGCAGCAACAGCAGCGACGACTTCTCCGGCCTGTCGGAGCAGATCAAGGCGGTGGCCAGCGGTCGGCAAACGGGCAATAACAGCAGCGATGATGCTAGCTCGGACTACGAGAGCAGCATCATCGGGCCCACGGAGGCCATGTTCAAGCGCTACAAGTCGCAGCAATCCTTTGACGCCGCCACAGCTGCCGAGTCTGCATCCGCTGCCGCCTCCCCGCCCCTCACTGCCGGCAATTCGAGCGTCTCCAACGGCACCAATACCGTCCGCTCGCTGGTTTCGCCCGCCTCCTCCAGCGCTTCGTCTCTTAAGTCGGTCAAATCGGGTGCTGTAAAGCGCCTGCGCTGTAAGGACGATGATGAGCAGACAGCGTCGCTCAGCGAGTGCGAGTCGCGCGAGGCCAAGAAGTTGACAATCACCTCGACGCCCGTCTCGGCCGTATCCTCACCGGCGAAGACCTCAGCTCCGCGCAGCTGCGAGAGCGTCTCCAATCAGCAATCCGTGCTGTCGGGCCTGCTGCTGGACAACAACGAGCAGCAGCTCCGCAACTCGGCCCTGCTGCTGCAGCACAGCTCCAAGTCGCTGGACATGTCGGCACCGCCCACCGATGACAATCAGTGCTTCGTGGACGTGCGCCTCATCGACTTTGCCCACACGGCCTTTGTGCCGCGCAATGGCAGCATGCTGCCCACGCCGCCAGCTGCTCCAGTGCATCATGGACCCGATGGCGGTTTCCTCACCGGCCTGGACAGCCTCAATCGCCTGCTCAACGAGATCCTGGCCGAGGAGAGGATCTTAATTTAAACGGGGTTGAAGAAAAATGGGAAGAAGAGTACAATTTGATTTCAGAAATACCTAAATTGTTGTAGCAACAAAAATGCGTTGAAAATTATGAAACAAAAAATCTACTAAACTAATCTTTAGAAATTCGAAATGTGATTCAAAAGCAAAAAACCTATTTAACAAGCCGGATATAATAGACCTTAAATGTTGTAACTTTTTAACTTTTAAACCAAACTCGTAACACTTAAGTACAGTAAAGCAGCATTTGTGGAGGAAGACGGAAGACGGGTAGGAGAGTGTAACAAAAATCACTTCCAACAAAGTAGATGAAAAGTTAATAATAGTTTGATAGATTCGATTGTTCGAGCATTTCACATCGGAGACATGATTTAGCCTACATATTGTGAGACCTATTAATATTTGTATTGAATGCGGATCGTGCGTTTTTATACCATTTAACCATTACACTATTACACAATGCAAAAACCATACAAAAAACAAATGATAAATGATAAATGATAATGCAAAATGACAAAAGGATCAGTATTTCGTTGGATGTAAACTATTCTTAAAGTCTCTTAGCCTGTTTCTTTTTCCAATTTGTAGTGACGTTTCGAAAATCGCCAGATTTTATTATACACACTAAATATAACTGAAAACTCAAACCATTTTAAGTTAAACGATTAAAGTGAAAAGAACGCTATTAATACATACATATATATAAATATAGAATCCTACAAAAATATTACTATTACTATATTGTGTAACTAGAGAATTAAATGGAAAAACATTTTGATGTATATTTTCATTTACGCACGTTTCTAAAATTACAAAAATGTTCTATGGATTGCAAAACATACCTTTAATGAAATCAATAAAGAAATACAAAATAATCAACTCTCTGATTTCAAAGTTGTAAAGTCGGCGCCAAACTTGGGCGTTTTTGTGGTATTTTTTAGTCACTTTTGGCGATATATCGATAAATCAGCTGCTTTTTTGTTATCGCCGCCTGCTCATCCCTAAGGCAACTGTGCGTATTTATTGCAATTTTAATTTTCTGTCCATTTTTTTAGAATACGAGAGTGTACGTGTGATAAATCAGTGGCAATAGTCAACAAAGAGGGCTGCGCTTCTGTTCTAACAATTTCCTAGTTGTCAGCAGACCTCAAGGCTTGACAAACGTAAACATTCTTATGTAATTGTTGAGGGCTAGAGGTTAAACTACGCTTTCTGGAGGATACTGACACAGACTTTTCTGTTCGAATTCCAGTGCAGAAATATGGGCGGACATCACGGAGAACCCTACACGGTGCCCCACGCATCCACCTACAAGGTGGAGAATGTGCCGCAGCTGTTGGAGGTGAAGGAGGCTCTCGGTCGTCAGGGACTGAAGGATCCATGGCTGAGGTAAGCTTTCCAGCCTGGCCGCAAACTCCTAACTGACTACTTTTACTCTGCCGCAGGAACGAGGCCTGGCGCTATGAGCCCAAGGCCTTTGGCACGCACAGATCCCGCCTGAACACCTTCATGTTCCGCGGACTCGGCGTCGGATTCTGCGCATTCCTGGCCACTGTCGCCGTGGAGTATGCTCTGGGCATTGGCAAGGGCCAAGGTGAACATGGACATGGTCACGGCCATGACAAGGAACACCATTAAATAGCCAAATTCACTGAACTTTGTCGAATCTGTTTATTCGCAGTACATATATGGGATTTCACTAAAACTAAAGAAGTCTTCCGATCAGTTAATACGAGGCTTTAGCTCGTCGTAACACGAACGTAGGAAGATCTGGGGCTTCTTGGCCGGGTTGAAGTACTCGTGGCCCTTGGACCAGTCGTAGCCGACGGCATAAGCAAAGATTTGGCCGTTTGCATTGAAGCCACACTTGGTGATTGACTGATCCATGGCCTCGCTGGACTTGAGCTTGGTACGGGCATCCTTGTCCCAGAAGCTGAAGGTGCCGTCAGAGCCGACGGTCACCAATGTGCCGTGGACCGGATGGAATGCTATGTCATTCACGGCGTAGATGTCCTGGAATCCCGTGGTGCCAGTGGTTCGGTGGCACTTGAATGTAAAGTTGTCTTTTGGATTCGCCGGGTTCACATACTGAATGGCCACACGGCCCTCGATACTGCCCAGGGCGTAGCCAGTGGGCTCCTTCTTCTTGTCCTTAAAGATTGATATGGTGCGATGTTGGTACTTGAGCGGGCTTTCCTGCCGCTTGTACTCCGTGGGGCTGTTCTGCAGGGAGTATATAATTAGGCCTCGGTTGGCGGTTCCCACAACGGCCATTGGATAGTCCACGTCGGCACAGTAGCAACGCTCGGGCAGATTGATGGCCATCATGGGATTGGGTGAGCGCGTGTCCCAGAACTGCAGGGTTTAGTAAGAGGAGCGTTCAGAAATTGTCGCATTATTCTGGGATATGCTCACCTTTAAGGTCTTGTCCCAGGAGCCGGTCATCAGGCATGTGTAGGATGTACCCTTAACCATGTGGCACGTCCTCACCGGGCCGTCGTGGGCAGCAACTTGCATCACCTGGTCGGAGGCTAGATCCCAGAGCTTGACCTGCTTGTCACAGGAGGCAACGAACACCTTGCTGCCATCGTCCGACCAGCACACGTCCAGCACCGGGCCGCCCATCGTCTTCATGGACTTGGGCACGGTCGCTCCATTCTGCTCTACCTCCCAGCAGCGGACGCTGTTGTCCCAGCTGCCCGCGATGAGGAAGTTCTTCTGTAGCGTGCTCGGGCTGAACTCCAAAGCCGAGACGGAGTCGTCGGGGGGCGACGCCACCTCGAAGTCGTTCATCCGGTTGTTGGATTGTGCGGCGCCAAACATTATCTTGTGCTTCAAATGTCGCAAAATGTTTGTTTTTATTTCAGTATCTTATATAGAGACTACTTTTTGTATTATTCCATTTACACCAAATAATGAAATGTTATCGCTAGCTATATCGCCGCGTTGTCATCCCTAGCAATCCGTAGCTGGAACTCACCACGGTATATGGTAAAAACCGTGGCAGCACTGGTTCATGAGTGCGGCAACACTCCATCTTACATCAAAAAGTATGTCTAGAGTTTTATGTAAGTATGTCAAGCTTTTACCATTTAATGTAAATTAATATGATAACCTTTTTATAGCAAAATAATGTATTACCGATTTAAAGACCCAAAAATGCGTATACCTGAGATCTTCTTAACGGCATAGATTGGCCAAAAATCAAATGATAGCCAAATGTCATATACCACCCGATTCGCCATTAAAATCTGAATTATTAACGACTAAAAAACTTTTAAAAAATTGAATTTAAATTTTTTTCATTTTTTGAAAATTTGATAAAAAAAAAATAGGTGTTAAAAATATTCATAACTAAGCCAAAACAGCCTTAATTTCAAATCGGAAAGCGGTTGTATGCTTGTTTTTATTAGGTTAATTAATCTGCATATCGAGTTTAGAAATTTAAACAAATAAAATTTTTGCCAATTTTTGAAAATTTTAATGATGTAACCCCTTATCAAATTTTCAAAAAATGAAAAAAAAATTAAATTCAATTTTTTTTAAGTTTTTTAGTCTTTAATAATTAAGATTTTAACGGCGAATCGGATGGTATATGACATTTGGCTATCATTTGATTTTTGGCCAAACTATGCTCTTCAGAAGTCATCAAATGCGGATTTTTGGGTCCTTAAATCGCCATTTTTATATCCTAATTTTTGGTCAAATCATTTTTAGGGCAATATTTTATTATTAATGAATTAAGATTTTAGCGGCGATTCAGAATATGAACGGCATTTGGCTGTCATTCCATTTTTGGCGAAATTATGCTCTTCAGAAGACATCAAATTCGGAATTTTGGGTCCTTAAGTCGCCATTTTTATATCATAATTTTTGTTCAAATCATTTTTAAGGCAATATTTTATTATTAAATAATTAAGATTTTAACGGCGATTCCGAATATGAACGGCATTTGGCTGTCATTCCATTTTTGGCCAAATAATGCTCTTCACAAGACATCAAATGCAGATTTATGGGTCCTTAAATCGCCATTTTTATATCCTAATTTTTGGTCAAATCATTTTTAAGGCAATATTTTATTATTAAATAATTAAGATTTT
>VNKC01002172.1:0-11017 GCA_008042775.1 Drosophila pectinifera
TTTTGGACAAAGCTAAATTAAGAATAACCATAATGTGGTCAAAACAGCCTTGAAAATAGCGATTCGGAATATATATGGCTTTTGGCTGTCATTCCATTTTTGGCCAAAATATGCTCTCCAGAAGACCGTAAGTATGTGGATTTTTGGGTCCTTAAATCGTCATTTTTATGTCCTAATTTTTGGACAAAGCTAAGTTAAGAATAACCATAATGTGGTCAAAACAGCCTTGCAGCAGTCACAAAAACTTAAAGTTGTACATACGGAATGTTTCTAGACTTTATGTATATGTATAAAGAGTTATAAATCAAATATAATAATACTTTTATTAAAGACATAAAATCACTGAATATAAAGCATACCTTCACTCAGAACAAACAGGGTAAAACCAAGCCGTCCAGAGAGCGGGCGCCGAGAGAACCAAGCCAACAGGGAGAGCAAGCTGGCGAAAGAGAGGCGAAAGCTCTCGCTTGGACAGGGTAAAAGCGAACAAGTGTGTATAAAAAGGACATTTCGTTCAGCCGTCGACTCTGTTAATTAAGCGAAACTGCGACGCAAAAAGGCGGAACGAATTCACTTCACCGAATGGAAAAAACGCTTCCACTTTACGCACCGCAAAAACAAAGTATTCAAATTTGTTCAAGATAAATATTCGCCAATAAATACACAAGTTCGAGTGCACGAAAATTGCAAATTGCAGTGAAACTTTAGTCGAAGGACCTGTGACGCAGTGTTGTTGTTTGCAGCCACCAACAAAAAAGGACACTCTTGTAACCATTTTGCAGCTTCCACTGCGTAGAAGCAGCCCGGGGAAAACACACACGCGTCCACATTTAATTAGTTTCGCCCGCCCCCCACGCCAGTGAATCTTTGATTCGGCCAAAGTTCGGGGACCAGACGCTAATTAATCCTGGGACTGGCTGGGCACCACAGCTCGCAAGCGGAAACGGAAAAGCAAAAAACCAGGAGAAGCCCGAGGAGATGCATTAACCAGGTGTACGGAAGTCAACGCCGCTCGTAAATAATTGAAGGTAGGCCAAGTCCTGCTGCCTGTCAGCATTCCCATGAAATTTATGGCAGATTTTCCACCTGCTCTACCGCCACGCATTAACCTTCGTCCTTGGCGCGGCTTGTGTGTGCTCCTCCGGCCGAGATTTTTCAAATTTTAATTATTTATTTGCACCACTCGAAAGCGGCAACGGTTGCCACACTCGGAGAGTGCCGCCGAGTACTCGAAACTTTCAGCAGACCGGGCCATTTTTAATGATGTACTAAACGATCAACTCGAGGCCCCTTCACATTCGCACCTCGCTAGTGCGGCGTTCTTAACCCTCTCAATTCCCAAGCGATTTATTTGAAATGTTGAAATATTAGAGGCGTAGAAAACACATTATTATTATTAAAATGCAAAGGCATAGAAATAAATATAGAGAACCAAGTTCCTGTTTAAAACCAAGTTGGGTTTATATTTTTATTTATATATGCCGTGCGTTGATACGATAAAAATGAATAAGTAATTGGTGTCACAGTTAATAGATCATCTTATATTTTAAATATAAAATCAATTTGAATAAAACAAACAAATGTTAAATATTCGTAAAACAAAATACAAATTGTTGCCAAAATATTTAATGAAATGTCTGTTATCTTATGAGTTTACATTTTATCTAATTTAATAATATGTGATCACTATTCAGAGATATGAAATTCACGAAAAAGAAAGAATTTATTGAGCAAATTCTACAAAGAGTTATATTATAATATATATATATATGCTCTACCAATTTTCCATAACCTTTGTTCTGTAGTTTAAATACTAAATCTTTTCTTCCAAAAATCTTTTTTAAAAGCCAACAACAAGGTCTTGAAAGTCAAAAGCAACTTTTTTAAACCCTTCCAGTCTGTGTTTATGCATTTTAATATATGTAACATGCATAGTACTTTTTTGTGTTTAACAATTGCTGCACTGGTTTCTGTTTTAGCTCTTCTTGGCTTGTCACCAGCGTCTTTGGGTCGAGTTGGCGGGCACTCATAAATATTTCAAGTTGTCAAAGCTGGCCTACACTCGTACGAGTGTGTGTCCCCTGTACCCAATAGTAGTAGACTTTGAGGGTATATTTGTTTTATAAAACTGTATAGGACAAGAGCGAGGAAGGACCCTACTAGGATAATATATGAAGTCTGCTGTTTATTTTATAAAATTGACTTTCAGAATGTTGGAACCAGGGAATGTCTTGAACAGGGTTTTATTAATAAATTTAAAGTTTATTTTAAAAATTTATTTTGACCAAATTATGCTCTCCAGAAGTCCTCAAGTATAACATAACCTTTATAACCTAATTTTTTGACAAATCAAAATTCAAAATAACCATAACTTGGTCAAAACAGCCATAATTTCAAATCGGAAAGCCTTTCTGTGTTGGATTTGATTTGGCTAATTAATCTGCATAACAACTCAAAAAATTAAAGAAATAAATTTTTTTTCAATTTTCGAAAATTTTAATGATGTAACCCCTTATCAAATTTTGAAAAATCGACAAAAAATTTGTTGATCAATATTTAATATTATTATTATTAAATAATTAAGATTTTAACGGCGATTCGGAATATAAACGGCATTTGGCAGTCATTCTATTTTTGGCCAAATTATGCTCTCCAGAAGACCTCAAGTATGCATATATTTGGGTCCTTAAATCGTAATTTTTATATCCTTATTTTTTGACATATAAAAATTAAAAATAACCATAACTTGGCCAAAACTGCCTTAATTTCAAAACAAAAGCAAAAATTAAAAATTGAAACATAGATCAGGCAAATGGTTTGTCTATTTTAGGATCAATAGGAATAAGACCTCTTCAAGGGTCAGATACTAGGTTACCTGTATCCTGTATTTTCACCCAATAAAAGCAGGGTATTTTATGACACCTTAGCCTTACTTTTTTATACATGGCAGATGTACATACTTTTTGCCGCAACTTGTTAGCGTGTGTGCCGCTCACACACACCATTCCTTACAAGCAGACACTCAGGTGTTTCCGCTTCGCTTTCTGTGTCAGCCGGCGGCTTCCGCTTCTGGGACTGGCTATGCCCCTTATTCATCCTTATCCCTATCCCAGCCTTTTCTCGGGCCATTCTTACTATAATTTTAATTAGTACTTGGGCAACAGTGCGACTTTTGTGCCGTGGTTCTTGAGTCAGTCTGTAAATGCGGGGAAAAGCATCAAGCAACCCGTGATGAAGGGTGCACTCTATACAAAACCATACTCACATGTATATATTCCTGTTTTGGTATTATTTGTGGACGACAAACAAAGCCGGGCAATACAATGCGAACAATTACCACGGCAGAGCCGCATTGTCTGGGGTTCCAAATCCACAGCCAAGGCGGTATTAAAAGCAATATTGCGCATACGCCGCGTAGTGCCTTTCAAAGGAATACCAAATATGTGTATGAGTGTGTGTGTGAGTATGAGGTATGCATATGTAACACACAGAGCATAATTGCTTATTTCCCGCTTGGCTGGCCATCTAAACCGCAAGGCGAATAGATATCCGTGCCCCATCCGCCGAATATCGATTGTAATTCATACAAAGCCATTGACCACAACGAACCCGTCCTTGGGCAGGGGTGCTTTTTTATGGCTAGAAGGGGTGAGAGGTGGCGTTAGCAAATTAAACTTTCCACAGTAAAGTTTTTCGGTCTGAGGAAAGTTTTTCTTTTGAATATTCTAATACCCAGGGAGCGATAAAATATGAGCCTGCGAACTGCTGCTTTCAAAAGCTTTTCCCGAGTGCGATCGTTATTTTAAGCGAGGAAACTTAAAGCCGGCTCTGGCTATAAAATCAACGAAAGGGTAATATTGAAGAAGTTTTAGTAGCTTCAAAGTTTTTCAGAAATGGAAAGCTGTTGCCAAGTTTGGCATATTTGTGTATTAATTGTCAATTCAATTGACTGGAATTTCATGAGAATAATTTCGGAATAACCGGAGCTTATTGAAAATACAAAGTGTGTTTGTATTATTTTTTTTCGGGCAATTTGCAGGACTTTTTGTGGCTCTTTCGCCTGAAGCCTATTGACATTGCATTGAATTTTTCACTGAGAATTCCGGCACTCACCGAAACGAATCCTCGGCCCGAGGGAATTGTGTCCACTTTTGTGCGAGCACTTTTACCATCATATTTGTGCAACGAGAGGGAGCAGTTAAATGGCCAACAATTGGCAGGCGCTCAAAGTGCAAACGTAATTGCAGCGGCAACGAAAACGATAACAACATTTCTGGGGCGATCATTATAATCGGGCAATTTGGCCCACGTCGTCTACGTCCTTCCAAGGACTGGACTCCCTTCGGGGCCAAAGGCAGCCCGAGCTTATATACTTCGAGTTGTTATTACAGTTTGCAAAGTCGTTTGGCTGCAGGGCCACATGAGCACACATATATGCCAACATATATAACATAGTCTATCATAAATTCGGCTTTTATTGACAACATTTCACCATGTGACACTACAGAGCGAACAAATATCTTCCCGAATTGGTCGTAATTTTTGAATAGTAAAATTCAGCTGAAACACTCACCTGAAATATATTTTTGTTTTGGGTAATAATATGGTTTAATGCTCTTATAAAGCTCAGCTTTTATTTCGGGTAAAATGGTGGCTAATATTTTTTTAAGGAAGCATTATTTCATTAATTTTCATATTTCGCATTATTTAAACCTCTTACTAAAATATGCATAGATAAAATTATTATGATTTGTGACCTTGGAAAAAATGTAATTTTCTTAAATAAATAACTCATTTTCAAAGCTGTGAAAACATTTTCTAGCTAACGTTTAAAGCATAAGTCTTTTTTGGACTGTAATCTCTGATAAAATCCTTTAAGTTAAAGTTTATTTAAATATTAAATAAAATAACCAAAATAAGAAAACCGACCGCGTTTTTCCCTCTGCAGCAATGGGCCTGGCCTAATAGGCTCGCCTCGCCGGCAGTGTTTGTGGGCTAAAAATGTATTAAATGGGAAACTCATTAACGGCTCGTGTTGTGACTGGCCGGTGGCAAGGACCTTCGGATTGTGAGGTGCTGCTCCTGCTGCTCTTCCGTCTAGTTAGTATATAGTAATAGTAGTTGTTGGCAGGCGACGGGAACACGGAATACATATTGCATGTTGTTTTGGCTCAAATATCCCCAACTGGCCGGCAATTTGGCAAACATTCGAATGGGCCTAGTCGTGGATTGGTATCGCCGGTCGCAGTCGCATTTAAGTGTTTTGTTATAAATTATTCGTCGCATTTTGCCAAGCTGGACAACTGGAATTGCAGTGGCGGCGCAGCCAATGGCTTTTTATGCAACTTTACTGCCCTGTGACCCCGTGACGCATATGTGTGTGTGCTTCTACACACATGTGCTCGTACATAACTTTCCGGTTCGCTGGCTCTAAATTTGGTTCGCCCCGAAAGGGTTGGCTCCGCAGGTAGGGAAAGGTGCGCTGAGCTGAGTCAGGTTCTGGGATGGAAATTCAATTTTCCAGGAGACACTTTAATTATGCAAAAACGAAATGATTTGGCTTCGTTTGCCAGAACAAGTGTTTGTGGTCTCACCGTAGGCAAAGTTTTTCCATTACTTTCCTGGAATAAAAGGGGAAAATGTGCAGCTGTTAGAAAAATAAGGTATTAAGCAAATGGTTTAGTTATTAAAAGTAATTTCCTAGCTAGAGCCTTATTTTCTTAACTTAAAATATAAATATCTTCCAAAAAAAGCCATGTACTTAGCTGAAAACAAAAACCAACTATTGGGTAAATCCAAAAACCCGGGAAAATGTTTTTAATACAATCTTAAGTAGCATTGTTCGCTCATATTCTTCTGCAGTTTAAAAGCTTTCGTATGGCAATCCAGAAACTTTAGTTTTGTAACTGCTTTAGCAACTTGGCAAACTTTTGTTCGAGGGAAGAAAACGTAGTTAAACTTATTTTTAAATTAGTTATCCCGCTCGTGTTAATTGAGCTGCGCTGAACGAGTTAGTTTCTAAGCCCGTAAAATGGCCATGAGAACGCTGGCACATGTTGGGGTCTCAGTACGTGTGAAAGCTTTCTCCGGCAAATGCTAGCCTGGTAAGTGTCGTCTGGCCGAAATTAGCAACAAATACAGATATTCGAATGGGAATAAACAGCTCAAACTGCAGGTCCTGCGATAAAGTTGCGTGACAGAACGGGCCAGACATGTCTGACATTTGGAAATGAAACGAAGCGAAAGGATGGCTCGGATCAACCGACGAGTAAACAAATCGCAGACAATTGACTGACTGACGTGTTGTTTGCAGAGACAAAGGCCCCACGGAGACAGAGCGGGGACTGAGTGACAGAGACGGGCAGCCGGCAATTAGAATTCAATGCAGTCAGTATAAAATACAATTAAGGGCCATTTTGCACAAGTAAACAAGCTGTGCACTGAGCAAAAGTCAAGAAACTATTGTAAATACTACTCTCAGTTCCCAAAAACAAAAGTAGAATGTTGTTATGAAAATTACCCTTCTTAATTAGGAGAAATATATTAACTTTATATAAGAAACCATGTAAGGGTCTCTAAATATTGTTCCTAAAATGATAACTAATTCGCTCTAAAATCCACCAACCTTAAATGCTCCTTTCAAGTCGCTCAGACATCATTAATATTATAAAAGAACTCACCCAATTAAGCTTGATGCACCAATATTTTCCCGTGTATCTACTGCCATGTCAGTTATGGCTTCAGCTCGCGGCGAGATGTGCAATTATTGGTATTGATTTTGCAAGCCAGAAAGATGGGGCTGGGAGCCCATTAAGTAAATCATTCGCCTGTCGAGTCAGTAAAGCAAATTTATTGTTTTTAATGACGGCCCTCGAGTCCTTGACTCCGAAGTGCTCTCGGTTATTGAAAGGAGCAGACAGATGGCACTCACAGTCACACACACACACACACACACGCTTGGCTGTCTGCAAATGCTGCATAAATAACCCGGCACCGAGCCGAAAAATTCATAGCATACCGCGAGGCGTGGTGCATGTCGTTCGCCAATTAAACGAAGGAACGCCAACAATTCGGCTCATTTGCAACCGGCAAACTCGTATGTTCGCATGTCGTGTTGGCCCATTCAACTAGTTGGCCAAGGGAAATTCCTCCTCCTCCCTTGCCATCCATCGCATTTCCATATCTCATTCTTCACATCCATTCCCCCATTCACGCGCCCCTCAGCCGCTTCATTGAGTTTCGCTTTTTGTGCCGCGCACTCTGAAAATTTCAGCACAAAATTGTCAGAAATCAAAGGAAATAAATCTCCTAAGAGAGTGTAAACTCTTGTGGTGCCATTTCGGGTTATTGATTCCTAAAATTAACTGATATTTCCAGTTCTATCACATCTTATGTATATTTAGGTATTTTTAATAATTTTGTAGCACACTATTAGACCCCAGGAAAACGTATCTATGTTATAGATCACAATTTTCAAAAGGTTAATTCCTGACATTTACTACCCGAAATTCTTGCAGTGTCAAGTCAGGCTAAATATATTCAAGCGGTTAGCTGGGAAGCGACTGTCTGCCCGCGGAGGTGGAATTAGCATTTGGCATTTAACATTTAACGAATATCCAGGGTTCTTTGTGGCTGAGTCTGGTCTTTTTTCTGGTTGCGAGCTGGCCTCGCAAGGTCAAAGGTGGGGCAATCCAATTAGGGATAAGCATCGAAATCGATGCCGCTGCGGCACGGCGAAAGTGCTCGATGTTGCAGCAGTCTACATCGATTGAAATTTAAATTTATTTCCTTTCTAATTGCATTGCAGAGACAAGCCAATGAAAATGCTAAACTAAAGATAGCACCTTGCGAAATTGGACATTTTTATCGCCGGCAGAAATCATGTCAAATGTGAGTATGGGACGAAAACACATTACCTGGGGCCCTGGCACTTAAATCAGCCATTATTTTGCAGCTCCTCTACATGGACAAATCGAATGGCAATGGCGTCTATGCGGTCAAGCCGAACATGGACAACGATAATGCCCTAATGGGGGCAGGTGGTCCCCCGGCAGTCACCACAACCATGACAGCAGCAGTAGCCGCCGGAGCAGGAGCAGGTGCAGCCACGGCAAACAACATAAACATAATGAACGGAGCTGCTGCCGCTGCCGCAGCTTCCGCTTCCGGCCTGCCTACTTCCGCCTCCAGCGAGGACCTCAGCCAGAGCCTGTCCGAGTACACGGACGCCGACGAGAGCATATCCGCGCCCACAGAGTTTCTGGCCGAGGTAAGAGCTTAACTAGGAAAACGAAAGCCACAAAATGGGTCATAAAAATAGTCAGAGTTCTTTTGCCTTAAATCAACGGTTTAGGTGTTGAAAATATGGCTCTACCTGGGACAGGTGTTGGGGGTTTTCCTTATAACATAAATTCATTCAGACAAATTAGAAACACTATTTTTAAAATTACCTTCAATGTTGACAGGAATTAGGTTTCGAGTTTAAAAGCCTTATGATCTCGCTTATTAAATTCCTTCACCAGCTGGCCTCCTCCATAAATAACCTCCATTATGTGGCTCTCATTATCTAAGCGTGGCACACTTCTCGGTTTTTTTTACAACAAGAGGGTCCTTGGCAGGAGCACAAAGGCTAAACAGAACTTATGCAAATGCAAATTGCTGCGCTGCCAGAGCAGATTGCGGATTTAAGTTAAAGTCCTTTCGGCGGGATTACGCCACCGAGCGCACTTGGCCAGCTTATTGATTGCTAATAAATTGCTTTCGAGCGCATTCAACTTTTAGCAGAGTCATCTTTTATGTCCTCCTGCTGCAATGTGGGCCAGTGGACCAGGAGCGGGCGGGTATCCGTGTACATATAAGCCTTTGTTGCTCAGATGTTATGAGGAAATTCAAAAGGATTGGGTGGCATTCCCCTAAACGTGCATTGTGCGAGGCTCGAGTGTTTCGTGTGCTCCCTGCTCCGAGTCCTGTACTCGATTCTGTACTGTATTGTGCGTTCTTTATATTTTCTCCTGCAGTTCCTGTCCGCCGTGATGCTGAAGGACTACAAAAAGGCATTGAAATACTGCAAATTGAGTGAGTATTAAAAGAATCAATTTGCCAAAGTATGTCGCAATATGTTCGGGGGTTTTATTTACCTTTTCTGTATGGTTTTGAGGGGTCCATAAATTTCCTTTTTACGTCACTGGATTTTATAATTTTGAAATTCCACTAAGGGAGCAGTCACATTATGAAATATGCTCAGCTTTTACCCCATTTAATTTCTTCAGATTGTACAGCAATTTGTACAGACTTCACCACCTAAAAGTGCACAGATTTTTAGTTAAGATATTTTATATCACTTAGGGTATTGAATTGCAGATTCCAAATTGGGGAATTTTTGAGGTCTTCTGGAGAGCATAATTTGGCCAAAAATGGAATGACAGCCAAATGCCGTTTATATTCCGAATCGCCGTTAAAATCCTAATTATTTAATAATAATAATATTTAAATATTGATCAACAAATTTTTTGTCGATTTTTCGAAATTTGATAAGGGGTTACATCATTAAAATTGTCAAAAATTTATTAAAAATTAATTGTTCTGTATTTCCAAAATAAATATGCAGATTAATTAACCAAATAAAAACCAACATGAAAACGCTTTCCGAATTAAAATTAAGGCTGTTTAGGCTTAGTTATGGTTATTTTTAACTCTGATTATGCAAAAAAATTAAAGTCTCTGAAGAGTAATGGTATTTTACCCTCATCGATTTGTAAAATGTGTAAGAAAAATCCACTGAAATTGAGTTTCAGATAAAAGCGAACAGTTGATACTAGGCAGCAGCCGGCAGTTTTTTTAAATCTTCAGACGCTTAGAAGTATGCTGCACTTATTGCGAACGCAGCATAATTGTGCTGATAGAAGTATGCTACAAAATATTACAAAGCCACTGAATAGGGTTTCCGGTAACTGATGTTTCCGGTTGGCCGAAGAGTACATCGACCATTTCGGAAACTATTCGTTTCTTATTATTTGGCATAGATATGAATATTTTAAACTTTGACTTGTCTATAAAATAAGGATATAAAATACAGACTTAAGGACCAAAAAATGCATAAACCTGAGGTCTTCTTAATAGCATAATTTGGTCAAAAATGAAATGATTGCCAAATGCCGCGTATATTCCGATTCGCCGTTAAAATTCCAATTATTTAACAGTAAAATATCAAAGAAAATTAAGAATAAAATTTTGGCCATTTTTCAAAATTTGATAAGGGGTTACATCATTAAAATTGTCAAAATTTGGTAAAAAAATTATTTCTTTAAATTTCCAAACTAAATATGCAGATTAATTAACCAATTAAAAACCAAAATGGAAACGCTTTCCGAATTGAAATTAAGGCTGTTAAGGCTTAGATATGGTTATTTTTAGGTCTGGCTTGTCCAAAAAATTAGGGTACTAAATTGTCGACTTATAAAACGGATATTTAAGGACTTCTTGATAGCATAATTTGGTCAAAAATGAATTGATAGCCAAATGCCGCGTATATTCCGATTCGCCGTTAAAATTCCAATTATTTAACAGTAAAATATCTAAGAAAATTAAGAATAAAATTTTGGCCAATTTTTCAAAATTTGATAAGGGGTTACATCATTAAAATTGTCAAAATTTGGTAAAAAATTTATTTCTTTAAATTTCCAAACTAAATATGCAGATTAATTAACCAATTAAAAACCAACATGGAAACGCTTTCCGAATTGAAATTAAGGCTGTTAAGGCTTAGTTATGGTTATTTTTAGGTCTGGCTTGTCCAAAAAATTAGGGTACTAAATTGTCGACTTATAAAACGGATATTTAAGGACTTCTTGATAGCATAATTTGGTCAAAAATGAATCGATAGCCAAATGCCGCGTATATTCCGATTCGTCGTTAAAATTCAAATTATTTAACAGTAAAATATCTAAGAAAATTAAGAATAAAATTTTGGCCAATTTTTCAAAATTTGATAAGGGGTTACATCATTAAAATTGTCAAA
>VNKC01002180.1:0-66935 GCA_008042775.1 Drosophila pectinifera
GATTTTTGGGTCATTAAATCGGCATTTTTATATCCTAATTTTTGGTCAAATCATTTTTAAGGCAATATTTTATTATTAAATAATTAGGATTTTAGCGGCGATTCCGAATATAAACGGCATTTGGCTGTCATTCCATTTTTGGACAAATTATGCTCTTCAGAAGACATCAAATGCGGATTTTTGGGTCCTTAAATCGGCATTTTTATATCATAATTTTTGGATAAATCACTTTTAAGGCAATATTTTATTATTAAATAATTAAGATTTTAGCGGCGATTCAGAATATAAACGGCATTTGGCTGTCATTCAATTTTTGGCCAAAATATGCTGTTGGGAAGATACGTATTTTTGGGTCTTAAAATCGGTTGTTTATGTCCAAATTTGTGAAACAAATCAATGTCAAAAATATTCATAACTAAGCCAAAACAGCCTTAATTTCAGTGCGGAAAGCATTTCTATGTTAGTTATTAGTTGGTTAATTAATCTGCATTTCAAATTTAGGAATTAACAAAAATAAATTTTTTGCCAATTTTTGACAATTTTAATGATGTAACCCCTTATCATTTTTTCAAAAATCGACAAAAAAAAATTTTCTTTTAATATTTTATTATTTTATTATTAAATAATTAAGATTTTAACGGCGATTCGGAATATGAATGGCATTTGGCTGTCATTCCATTTTTGGCCAAATTATGCTCTTCAGAAGACATCAAATGCGGATTTTTGGGTCCTTAAATCGGCATTTTTATATCCTAATTTTTGGTCAAATAATTTTTAAGGCAATATTTCATTATTAAATAATTAAGATTTTAGCGGCGATTCCGAATATAAACGGCGTTTGGCTGTCATTCCATTATAGGCCAAATTATGCTCTTCAGAAGACATCAAATGCGGATTTTTGGGTCATTAAATCGGCATTTTTATATCCTAATTTTTGGTCAAATCATTTTTAAGGCAATATTTTATTATTAAATAATTAAGATTTTAGCGGCGATTCCGAATATAAACGGCATTTGGCTGTCATTTCATTTTTGGCCAAATTATGCTCTTCAGAAGACATCAAATGCGGATTTTTGGGTCCTTAAATCGGCATTTTTATATCCTAATTTTTGGAAAAGCTAAAGTAAGAATAACGTTAACTTGGCTAAAACAGCCTTGAAAACAGCGATTCGGAATATATATGACTTTTGGCTGTCATTCCATTTTTGGCCAAAATATGCTCTCCAGAAGACCGCAAATATGCGGATTTTTGGGTCCCTAAATCGTAAGTTTAATGTTAATAATTTTTGGACAAAGCTAAATTAAGAATAACCATAACTTGGCCAAAACAGCCTTAATTGTAAATCGGAAAGCTTTTCTATATTGGCTTTTATTTGATTAATTAATCTGCATAATGTCTTTAGAAATATAAAACAATTAATTTTTCTTTGCATATTACATTAATGGAAGATGCGGTAAAAAAAGTGTACAGGCTTAAAAAATATATTAATATTTATACTACTTTTAGCTAGACTACTTTTTCTGCTGTCCTGAAGAAAATTAGAAGCATATTCGGTGATAGATATTCCATGTAATATATGAACAGCTACAGCTTGGCTTTAAGATTAAATTTTTGTTCCTTCAGTAAATGATAACGTCTAGAATACGGCACGAACTCTGGAAATAAAGCCCGGACTACCTTTAAACAAAAAAGAAATACCCATAAACTGAGGGGAGCGACTTTTCCTGGAATCTCCCCTTTGCAGCCCTATTTTCACCGATCACCTCGCCTGTTTTCAGTTGGCATTTTTTTGCACATTCCGTAATAGCACACCCAAAAGGCTAGGCGAGGACATGTGCAACTATTAAAAATTATTTTCTTTTCACATTCCGGCGAGTGTACGGCAGATATTTTATGATTCGAAACGTGCAAATGGCCAGGACTCTGGGACTCCCCGGGCAGGAGTCCTTAGGTGTGTGTAGTGCGGCTGATATTTCGTACGTGCACCCAGAACATGAACCCATAAATACGTATTGATTTTCCATTCGGCCACACACACCCTCGAGTGTCTTATCGAAGGAATGGTGGCGTGGAGGGGAGGGGAAGTAAAGAAAAGTCGTCGATGGGGA
This sequence comes from Drosophila pectinifera, assembly GCA_008042775.1. NCBI lineage: Eukaryota > Metazoa > Arthropoda > Insecta > Diptera > Drosophilidae > Drosophila > Drosophila pectinifera. The sequence goes on from VNKC01002180.1 coordinate 2,110, forward strand.
AAAACGAGCAACAATGGCAGGCTCCTCCAAGTTCCAAGACAGAGTTATGATTACGAAAGTTTCTTTAATGCGGCGCCGTGAGAGGGAGCACATACTATAAATGGAAAGTAAATGCGAGAAATTTGCCGCAATTTGCGACGCCCTGCGGAGTCACTGAACCGCAAAGCTGCAGAAATGTTGTTTATCAAATATTTATCGCACAAGTAGTTATTTCACATAGCACTTTTCGCCGGCAAATTGCAGCTAGACATGCAAATGGAATGCAATGCAGCAGAATGGATTTTTGTTCTCCACCAGAGATGAGAAATTGGTCCCAATCCGAGTGAGACATGTCTACAACACGAGTTCATTAATTCCAACTCCCATATAATACAGTACTCTGCCACATAGTACTACAGTAAAGCCCATATGTTTTCGCTCCATTTGGCCTGACTAATGGCCATACATCGCCGATGCTGGCTGCCAGTGGCATGTGAGCTGCTGCGTGCCGAAAATGGCGAGAGCGCTCATAACAAATTTGTTAGATGTGCGGAAATTTGTCAAGAGCATTTGCCACAACAAACAAACATGCGACGACGACAGGCACCGCATGTGTGTGGCCTCTCGTTCGACTGAATTTGTATCAAAATTACGGGGAAAACCAGCACAACAGTTGGACTTTGGATAAAAACAAATTATGGCAAGTGGTGAAAAAAATATATATATATAAGTTCTGGTCTGCAACATTTCATATCTCTGTCAGAGAATTGTCTAATTTTGAGTTAGCAAATTGTTACCCCTAAAAATTAACTTGTGTTTAAAATAGCTTAAATACTAGCTTGAAATAATATTTAACTATCTTCTATACGATACTTTTTGTTTGTCTATATAATGTTTGAAAAATGTTAGCATATTTTTAAAATGTGTATATAACTTTGCACAACTTCTACTCATATTTGCTTTATTTTATTTCATTTTCTATTCTCACCGCAGCCATGGCCAAAGCATAAAAGTATCTTATTTATACAACAATTGCGACGTAGTTATATAATCTTTACGGGTGAGTTATTTGCGGAAAAATTATGGCAAACACTATAACAAAATGTGCTTCCAGCTGCAGCCGGGCTTGCTGACCAATGCCAAAGGCTCTTGGCCAGGCAATTAAAACTGCCAAAAACTAATCCCACCGCAAACTACAGTTGCCAGTTTTACGGTTTCGAATTGGCCACGAAGACCCCAATCTCGAAATGTTCAACAATGTGCCAGCAGAATCGAGTGGCTGTAATTTCGATAACAAAAAATGGCGTGAGAAATCCTATGACCAGGGTTCCAGGAAATACAATTAAAACCATTGGGAAAATTCCCATCGATTTCGCAGAAGGACGGCGGTCAAATCGAAATTTATTATCAAACGACGGCCAACAGCTGCTGCAGCTTAAAGCGGCTTAAAAACTTTAAGGCCGCTAAGCCCTTCCGGCCTAATTGTAAGGGACACTTGACACAAAAAGGGCTGGCCGCCGCATCAAAGAAAGTATTTTTTAATATTTTAATTGGCAAAAAGGCAAATTAAAATTGTCGTCACCAGGCAAAGAAAAACATAATTTGATATACCAAGGGTCTGGCGTAGGGAAATTAAAAGGATATTGAGAGGAAGGGGAAATTGAAGCTGAATAAAAAAAAGTATCTGTATTTCAACTGATGCTGCTTTTTTATGGATTTCAAGAATTGCATTTTGCTTTGAATAAAATAAATAAATAATTTATCTCTAGAGAAAAATGAATTTCCTAACATAATATTAATTAAACTCAAAAATACACTATTTTTAAAATTGTATATTAAAGATGTAATTCCCTCAAAGACTTACACTATTTTGTTTATGTGTGAAATAAATTAAGCAAATAAATTGTTGAATCTAATTTCTGTAATGTTCTGGTAAATATTGGATGCTTTGGTTAAGGCTTATACCCAAGGAGAACAGTAGAAGCCGCTATCTAATCTTTAAGAATTCCCATATTCCTTTATCTGTGCTGCAGACTCTCAACCTAATAGACTGAAGTTCATTTGGGCTTTAGCAGCCTACCAATAAAGTCGCGGTTCCCTGGTATTTCAGGCATTTGAGTCCAACAGAAACAGATTTGCCAAGCAAAACATTCATAAATCATCCGAGAAAGTGAAACTAAACAATTGCCGAGGATTTGTGTTTGTGTAAGGCGTCCCTTTTGCCATTTCATCTTGAAATAATTAAGGCAAGCAGAAATGAATTTGTGCACGTGCTGCGTTTAAGAAATTGCTTTTCCTCCTCAGTTCTCTGGGGCGCTCTTGGTTTGGCTTACTTGACTTTCCTGGCCTTTTATGTTTTGGCTGGTATTTTCTTCCTTCCAGCCAGGCAGTCAGCAAGCCCCCGTGTGTATTCTGTTCTTGGTTATATTTTTGAGCTTTTTGTATTTTTTAATTTTCGCTCGACTTTGCACAAGTTGCCCCTTGCCATTTGTTGCTGTTGCCTCTGGTTTTGTGTCAACAACACAAAGCCGCACACATCGCAAACAGTGACCCCAAGCCCGTTCCAGTCCCTTTCCCTTTCCCCTTTCCCTTTTCATTTCCCATTGCCATTAGGGTTTCATGTTGCGCAATGCCATCCAAGACAATAGTTGCACGAACTGAACTTAGCATGTGCATGTGCTGCCTGAACTCAACTGTGCTGCGAACTGCGACTCCTTCGGGACATTCATATCTGCCAGGCGTTCTAATATGACTCGCCGGTCCTTTGTTTTCCCGTCCTTTTTTCCACGCTTCCCGCTCTTCTTCCCCCGCTATGCGAGTTGGGCGAACAATAGAACGCTAAGCGGAAAAGTTTACAATTAGCTTGTCAACAATAGCCGGGCATACACGGCGTATGCGTGATGTACCCAAAACAGAGGAGAAATGTTGCACCATTATTCGTATTATTCCTTGTAGGAGAAAAACAGTAGAAGTCGCTGGTGTGTGCAACCACTTATATGCAAATATCCTATATATGCGCCAAAACTTTACAATTAAATTGTTCGGCGTGTGCGTGATGTTCTTTAAACAACTTAAGTTACACCGAAGGTTTTTACCCTCTTTTGGAAGATACATTAGATATTATTTGGTTAATATGATAATATCACTAAAGTGCAAAAAGTTTAAAATTAACTTGTCAAGGGGTCGGCATACGCGGCGTATGCGTGTTATGTTCAAACTAATTTAAAACTTTAGTCTATTTTAGTTTGACGTTTGGCCCTACAGTAGCTATAAGCTATAATTACACTTAATTCGATTTTCTAAGATGCCAGTTAAAGCATGTAAGCAATGCCTTTAACTCACACATCAATCAATTTTTGTCTTTTAATTTTGTTTGTTCATAAGATCTGTTAAGACTTTTCGGTTATCGCAAGTTTACTGTATTTCAACTATGCGAGACAGTTAATAAGAGCCCCCCACGCATTTTATAGACCCTCTTCCCAGACCCTGACAGGCCAAATTAAAACCCCAAAAATAATTACCAAATTATTTTGGTAAACGTTCTCCGCTTCCCAAGCTTAAAATCTTTATGCATATTTTATGCTGTGAGCCACGGAGCCAAAGAAGGCCAATGAAGGGGAAGATAGTGATGTAATAAAGAGCGCGAAATAAGCGGGGGCGAAGTGAAGTGAACTGCGGAATACGGAAAATGTTTAAGGAACGTGAGCCGGCGGGGGCGTGGCACCGGCAACATGTTGCCGGATGTGTTGGCCTGCAATTTACACAGGAAAGTTCCTGCTGCCGTACGGAGCAAAGTTTTCCAACATAAATGGGTTAAGTACAGAGCCCTGCATTAAGAATTGTGGAAGTTATGCTTGTTTGCAAAAGTTCACATGACTGAGTCGATGTTATGTTTCTTGCGATCTGGTTTGAACATTTAAATTTTATAGGAACGGAACTTGATTTTATCCAGCATTTAACTGTTGATGGAAAAAAGTCCCCTAAAAATTTTTTCAAATTAATTTGTATACATTGTTCAGAACCTATTTAAGTTGGTGAGCCTCGCTTTGCGATTCAGTTCGTGATCGCAACTCAATGCGAATAGAACGCGGAACTGCGATGAATTGCGAATTTTAATGACCATTTGCCGTAGTAAATAATCAACAAAAAAATCAACGATGCGAAAAGTCCGACTCGAGTGTAATTAATAATCAGATTGCATGAAAAATAAACTAAGGCACACGCTTATTATATAAATATATATATAAAGTCAAGGTTAAAAAGCAAATTATATATAAAAGAACTATTCAATCTGAAAACGGTGATTCAAGAACTATTAAAAAAATATATATTTCCAAACTATATGGGTGTCTCTCTGTAAAAGTTAATAAACTAGTTTAAAATCAATGCAAAAGAAAATCTATTACGTATTTTATTATAATAAAAAACCCAAAGTTTCATTTTGTGATAAAGCGGTGTACTAGTAAATATAATTAAATGAAATATAAAATAAAGATTTGATATAATTATTACTTTTCACAACAGACGATAAAAATTAAACAAGTTCTAAAAATATATATTAACAGTTCTAAAGAAAAGAATACTGTGGATGTGCTACTAAAGATAATAGAAACTACAACCATTACTAATTTTTAGACTTCACGTTAATAACGTAAAATTATAGTAATTATATGCCGGCTATCAGTTGAGAGATTTGTGATGCAACTGAATGGAAGCCAGTGAATTGAGTAAAATAGTTGTAATTACAAAGATTGGAATACAAACATTACTGTTGTAATACTGAGCAGGTAAATAATAATTAAAATGGTGGAAAAGGTCTCGTTGGCCCGGCTTAAGAGCCTGGAATGGGGGCGACTCTTCAACATGTTTTACATAGAACCGGTGATTTTCATGCTGCTATTCTCGCACATGCTGTCAGGTGAGCAGAACTCTTAATTGTAATGACGACTATAGCACGATCGTCCCATTAGGTACCGTCATGCGTAATCAGCTGATTTATCAGACCTGCACGGTGATATTTCAGTATAATGAGAGCGACTGCAAGCTTTTGGACAGCAAAAACACAACAGCAGAAATTCAGGTAGTAAATTGAATTAATTGGCATTTAATTGGAAGTAATGTACGATTTTCAGGCGATTGAGACGGAGCTCCAGTCGTATGTGGCAAATATGTTTCTAACGCGGACACTTTTTGAGAGCATTGTGCCGGCCATCTGTGGACTGTTTATAGGATCTTGGTCGGATCATTATGGCCGTAAACCTTTGCTGATTGTCTCCATGATTGGTGGGTGTTCTTTGTTAGTTTAGCTATGAACAAACTTAAAGAAATTCGTGTGCGTCTTAGGCTTCTCTGCTTCTGCACTGATGTCCTCTGCCATTTGCTGGCTCTCCAATTACTATATGGTCAATCCCTGGTGGTACACCTTGGCCGCTGTGCCCCACTCCCTTCTCGGCGGACTGTGTGTCTTCTCGGTGGCTGCATTCTGCTTCATAACGGACACAACGGACAGAAACACAAGGCCCTACAGGTGGGTAAATAATTTAATATGAAATCTACGAGAAAAGTACTCGATGTGTGGTGTTAATTATTTATATTTTCTTGTTACATTTCAGAATGATATTCATGGAATTTATTCTTTTTGTGGCCCTCACCAGTGGCTCACTGCTGTCCAGCTTTGTGTATGCAGCCACAAGTGCTGCCTTTGTCCAGAGTCTCTCCTGCTTAATAGTTACCTTAGCCACTCTGTTTATTATTTTCTACCTGCCGGAAAGCTTGGGCATGTGTCCGGATAAGGATGAAGTTCCCGAAAAGGAAAAGGAAATTGTTGTGACAATTTCCGATGTAAAACCAGAAGGACCTGAAAAGCGTGATGATCCGCCCAAGTACGAGACTATCGAAAAACCTGACATTGAGGAGAAGACTGAAGCGCCAGGATTGCTCAGCCTCAAACACATAAAGGACATGTTTAGCACTTGCTTTAAGAAGAGAGAGAACAATGCGCACTCCATCATTTGGCTGGTTACCTTGGCTGGCTTTGTCTCCATTTTTGTAGCCGGTAGGTCCTTTACTTTCCTTCACTTGTAAAACTAATGATTGATCGGACGATATCCTTGCAGATGGCGTCATGACTGTGATGTATTTGTTCGTGCGTCAGCAGTTTCACATGACAGTGCGCGAGTTTACCATTTTCGAGACAGTCAGCCAATCGGTGCCTATGCTGGGAGCTCTGCTGGGGATTCTCATTTTAAGAAAGGTGAATATTAAACAATAATAATAAATATTAAAATATTATTTATTTTGTGCTCTAGCTTTTTGGATTGTCTGTGGTCGCATTGGCATTACTGTCTCTGCTTTCAGAGATCCTTAGCAATTTGGCCCGCGGATATGCTTACTTAACTAGGCACCTGTATTTATCCGTGGCCTTGGGTGTATTTCGCTCCATTCAAGGACCCATGTGTAGGACAATTGTATCGAACATAGTTCCAGCTTCCGACACGGGTTAGAAAATTAATTAAATATATTTTTTTCTATTCTTAATTGTTTGTTATATCATCGCAGGCAAACTCTTTGCAATTGGCAATATTGTGCAATCATTTGCTCCTTTTGGTAAGTGCCATTCTCCCAAAACTTTTTCTTATTAATCATTTTTAATCCCCAGTGGCCGCTCCTCTTTATACGGCCATTTACAAGAGTTCCTTGAACACAAATCCTGGAGGATTCAATTTCCTCAGCGCCGCATTCTATTCGATTGCGTTTCTCCTAATTGGGTGAATATAAGAGCATATCCATCATCGAACAATGATTTTCAATATATGTATTTGCAGCTGTGTGATGCGAATTAAATTCAAGCACCGCACGTTCTACGCCAAGTCGCTCAAGTAGCCAAAATAAACGGAATTTCCATTTGCCACCAATATTGATTGTGGCAAGTTGGCCAACTTTACACAGCTTTGTTTATGCTCAAGTTAAAAACTTTGTGTGGCCTGGCCAGTATTAAATAATTGTATTTCGTGAACGGGTTTTTGTATTTAGCTAATTTAATTGCAAACCGCAAAGAGGGAATTGGAAACCATGGCGATTTGCATCACATGCAGATACAAAATGAAGTGAAATTAACAAGCTTTGGTTTTCCCATGACAGCTCGGCAAACGTTCGTTTTGCACGTCATTTAATCAAATTACAAATGCTGACCAAATTGCAGCCATCAAGAACTCCATTGCGAAGTATTTATCGAACTATTAAATAGCATCAACTGGACATAAGTGACTACACATTTCCATGCCATTCCGAGGAAAATTTATCTAATTGTTGTGTGTGTGCGAAATGCTCTGTTGTGGGTACACCGCAAAAATATTATCAATATATATAAACATGAAATTGAAGTTTCCAAGTTGATTATCTAATAACTTATCTTTATTTTTAATCATGCTATATTATTTATTAAATAATAAGCATTATTTAAACGTATACTCTATTTTTTCGTTGTGCATTACTAGTTCAGGTCCTCGTTGTTTCTGCAATAAGGACATGCATAAGTCATGAGCTCTTAATAGTGCATAATTTATGGGCCAAAGTTTACCAACTATTGCCCGGTTCAAACGTATTCGGAGAATCATTTGGATTCATTTGGACCCGTTGTGACTTTGGCACGTTCCGCATGAATTTGTTATGTCGCCAATGCCAAAAGTTCAGGGCACAATTTGCGGAAATTTGAATTGTTGAACGCCAACTCAATGATTAAATATTAAATTGCGACTCTATTATGCGCACAAAGGTATGCTATGTGCAGCGGGGACGCGTGTGTGCCAAAGTTCCCTCCTTTTAAAGCCACGCACATGGCCACAGCCCCACAGCAATCAGGATCGGGTTACTGGAATCGGCGAACCCAAACCGAGTCATCATATCACAGTCTTGTCTGGGGTTAAGCATTAAAGCCACGGGCGCCTTGACAATGCTTAAAGAGCTTTAAAATCGCTTTGAGAGCGCTTTAAGGTCGCCGCGCGTGCAACAAATAAACGAATCGCCATGACAATTCGCAGGGCATGAACTTGCACTTGCACTTGAACACTCCAGCTTAATGGGGTGTGTGCCTGTGGGTGTGCGTGAGTGTGTAACGGGCGCGTGTGTACAGGGGTGTCTTTGTTTGCGCAGGAAAAGCGTTAACCATAAAAGGGAAACTTTGATGCGGATGCAAGTGCTGCCGCCAGCAGTGGAGCGTTTAACATTTCCGTTTCTTGCTGCGGCGACAGATGGAAAAATGTCGCCAAAAATCAATAGGACTTGGCTTCAGTTGAGAAATGCTTTCCCGCTATTACAACTGTTTTTCCTCTTTTTATTTCGGCATAAACTCATTGAAACTCAAATAAAATGTATACAAGTTAGAGTTTTACCTTTAAATACAAGCGAGTAATTAATAAAACATATTAACTTGCTTAAAAAGTGAAGACTCCAATTTCAAGTTATATTGAATTAAATTAAAAAGCTTACTGCGTACCTTTATCATATTAATATTATTGTAAGTAATATATTAATGTATATAATATATATTTATAAATATAAATATGGGTTTCCTGATGCTTATTAATATATGCTATGACACTCCTCCTTTTTTGAAAAGTTTGATTATATATTAAATATGCTCCCTCTTATTATTGTCACTTCCAGCGTAATTTGTTACCTTTTTACCTTCATCCTGATCCCATTTCTTATCTATATATCCGTTTTAAGTATATATTAATGTAAGTATATTATAAATTTAAAATATGGGTTTCCTGAGGTTTATTAAAATATGCTATAACACTCCGCCTTTATTGAAAAGTTAGATTATATATTTTATATGCTGACTCTTATTCCTATCACTTCCAGCGTAATTTGTTACCTTTATACCTTCATCCTGATCCCATTTCTTATCTTTATATCCATTTTAAGTATATATTAATGTAAGTATATTATAAATTAAAAATATGGGTTTCCTGATGTTTATTAAAATATGCTATGACACTCCACCTTTATTGAAAAGTTTAATTATATATTAAATATGCTGGCTCTTATTTCTATCACTTCCAGCGTAATTTGTTACCTTTTTACCTTCATCCTGATCCCATATCTTTATATCCGCTTATACTTAGTGCCAGCCGTTATCAAAAGTCGCTGTCTAATTGTACAGCCATATAAGACAGACACACAACTTTTAAACGGACAGCGGAGCACTTCCGGTTGGCATGATTGATGGGCGTTTTAGAGGCTCGAACAGGAGCGACAGCTGGGGCACGTCAACAGGGCGCATACGTAATCGTTTATTAAACAAAACAAATTATGAGCTGCCAGCGGCCAAACAACATGCAAGTGTTGACGAAGGTCAAGTTTGGCATTTACCAAGCCAAAGGTTCCTACCAATATCAAAGCGGCCAAAGAGCAAGAGAGCTGTTTTCGCCGTAAGGCCTTACGTTATTACGTATAAGCTCTCTCTCTCGCTGGATTTCTCTCTCGACGGATTTCTCGTTGCACTTCGCTCTCACATTCCTGCGAGAGGCTATAAAACGGGAGAGCCGAGGACGAGTCGAGTTAGTTTTGCTGAAGACTTCGCCACGAAACGGTCGCCAGCGGCGTTGGGAAAACAGATTTTCCGTGCTTTCCCAACTTCGCTTATCGTTGTTGTCCGCTTATCAGCGTCGCGTCGTGGAAATGCCGTCGGTGGAAGTGCAGTTCGCCTAGTTCATTGCCTAGTTTTCCGCGCGTCAACATATCAACTGCGTCGTGTTTTTGACAGCATCCTGCAATCATGTTTTGGATTTTACGACGCACCGGGGCCGCCAACTTCTTCAACTCCTTCAACAACAACTGCAGCTTCTCGAAGGGCAACGCAAACGGCGGCAATCATAGCAACAGCACTCAAGGTAAACCCCAGATCGCTACTGATACCTGGGCCCTCAATTAGACTCGTTAGCTGCGCCAAAAGTCCGCCCTCAATAAGGATAATTCATCAATAATTAGCGGACTAATCACATTAAGTCTCCAACTTCTGCCAGAGTCAACCATAAATAGCGTTAGACTTGATATAGTGATTGGGGGTTTATTGGTCAGTAAATTGGGAACGCGAATTAAATAATTGAGATTAGATAACAGGGCAGTGCGGTCCCAAATTGATTTCAATTACTTAAGTAATTAACTATAGTTCGAAATAATGTTCAGTTTATAGGAGCTTTCAGTGTCTGTTCAAGTAAATTTTTTAAATGGCATATATTTTTATAACCGTATTTATTTTTATGACACTTTGTTACCAAAAAAACAATTTATTTTCCTTGTCAATGCCGTGAGCTATAATTTTGGTACACCAACAAAGCAATTTAAAGTAAGGAGAAGAAGCTCTTAATTAGTTAAAAAAACACACATCAGATTTGAACAGAAAATCAATCATCTCTAAGCACACAGCAGATTGTCTAATCGCTTAACAAAAGCAAATCGATTCAGAAGTCAGTCTAGGAGCCAAATCAACGCTTTACATATTCCTGGAATATCCTGGAATTTAATGACTTTCATCTAGCAGGAGAATTTCCCTATTCGTATGCCAAGCATGTTTCATTTTAGGCCTGGCTTTTATTCATAAGCCAAACCCTCCACTTGTTATCAAAACAAGTTAATTAAAATTCTCGAAATGACTTGTGGAATATACGCGCCAGATATATATTGTACTTGCTGCATATACTCATATTGTTTGCCTCTATCTGTGCCTTAATGCGAAGTGGAAACAGCTGAGGCGAAAACCCTGGGAAAAACTGCTGGAAAAATTGGTGGAGAACCTAGCAAAGTAAATAACAGTGAGGCCCTAGAACCCACGTAATAATGAGACTCCCTGTGCGTGTGGGGAAACTCGGTGCGGATGTGACTGTCGAAAATAAAACACTTTAGGCTTCAGTCCCAGGATGCTTTTGTCTAAGCGCTAAGTCTGGCACCCTCATCGAAAATACCAGGAAATGGAAAATGGAGAATGCAAAGGGCTAGGAAAGGGGGTGATAAATGCCGGAGGCAAGCAATCGGAATTTTTAGTTCCTTTTGTTGATTTTCCCAGACAAAGTCCTAGTGCTCCCACTTTTCCTCTTCGTTTATCTTCAGCACTTCAGCTCAAGTTGGATATTCAAAAACGATTCAGAAAATCCAGGAATCAATGGATTTGATGATCAAATATATGCACAAAAAATAGCCCGTAGAAATATGCCATCGGAATAACTTAGCATTCAAAATACATTGTATTTCCTATTTTTAGGCACACAAATTACTGTTTACCTAAGAAAGAAAAATAAAATTTCAGATTCCAAGTAATGGAAGAACATTTGGTTGACATATTTCAAGCATTATATTATTTATTCTCGATGAATAAAATACACATTTATATACAGCATATTTTCTCCTTTTTATTGTTTCAATTTTTTTAATTGTGCATAAAAAAGCCACGTAATTCACCCGTGCTAATTCCCTCAAACTTTTTAATGATATTCAAATGCAATTAGGTGCTTAAAAGTATGCATTTACCATTTTACCCGAATTGAAAAACGATTCATGTTATTAATTAATTAGCCAAATGGCACGGAACAAATTAAAAGCAAACACGAACAAATTGCAATTAAAATGTTAATCACGAGTTTTAAACGATGCTAGCTAACACTCGTTGTTTGGGCCCAAATACACCATAGTTTCGGCCATATTGATTTAGCTGATTGAAAATTCGTTACGCATTTGGGAAACGTTCAGTTATTTGTTCAAGTAATTATGTTTTTTAATTACACACTGCATACTGTGGCGAAATAAATCCAAGAGAGCAGCTGTTCATTCCCGGTTACTTAAAGGGCTTCTTTGATTTGATTTACTACTCCGAGCAGCTGTTACCCAGCAGAATACCAAATGAAAAAGAGCAGACATTATCCAGGGTTTTGCAGCGAAACGTTTAATGAGTTTCACAATGAATTCATTGAAAAGGAGCTGAACTGTAAACAAAGTGCTTAATGTCACGGCGATAATTGGAAAACCTTTTTCTCACTTCGTGCCCAATTGCCATTATTCACTTTTGCAAATTCGCAAACATTTATGACATTAATAGCAACGCCAACGATAATTTTTCCAATCGCCCGCGGGAATCGCGAAATGTAATCGTACAAAAAATTCCATTTGCCAAGTTGAACAAATAACAAACACAGCAACAACAAGGAGACGCCGCCTTTAAGCTTTTGTCAACATATGTATTGTTGTTCACACCAGGATAAGAGAGAGACAGGGCGAGAGGGAGAGACAGAGAGAGTGAGAGATTTATATGTATTATGCAAATTCTGGGCAACATATGGCAGCGGCATTAACCGATAATTATGACAGCCATTTGTCATTGATAATAATGCGTTTGTGCATTGAATTTGCGGAGTCTGTGTGAAATTTGTAAAACAAGCAATGGCAATTAGGCGGGGGTGTGTCAGCATTTGTCTGTGGCTGTGATAATGGACTGAAAAAAATAATACAGTTGAATATCCCCTTTATATAAATGATAAATAAAGATCTTGTTTAGTTAAAATAGAAAAGAATTCCCCTAATTATAAATGATTCCCTAAATACACTCTTTTTAAATTAAAAATCAATTAGAAAACTCAACAGTAATTCCCATTGAAGTAAAATACTCATGGCAAAGACCTTATTGTTCAGTAAATTCCAGACAAAATATGCCAAATTTAAGGTTTAATGGTTTACTCTCTTGTTTTTCTGTATATATCTCGGTGCAAAGCCCAATTAGCTGTGGTTCCCGCAGAAGGTCTGCTCGGGTTGTTTATTTTTTCATTTTCAGTTTTGTTTGCTCCTCTATGTCCTGGTCACTGGCGGCCATCATTATTTCGTGTTTTCGGCCAGACATCAGAAATAATATTAACAACGGGAGAGCAGAAAACGTATCATAAATTACGGTTGGCAGTTGGAAAAGGAGAATGTATCCTGGGCACAGCATGCGAAGAATTATTAGGCATTTATCTGGCGTATTAATAACGCCGCTCCTGTCTGCTGGCTTGCAGTCTTCCCGGCGTGATTTATATCTGGCTGCCGGCGGGCGGCATCATTTGTAATAATTTGTGCTATAATTCTAAAGTAGAATCGAGAGAAACTTTTATCTTTCGAGATTACACGAGTCACAAGCACCGGGCACAAACTTAAAGGCGGTCCGGAGTCATAAATTTCCGCTCATCTGGGCTTGAATCCCAGACCAGAAAACATTGCGTTAAATGTTTGCACACTTTCCGGCCCCACGCTCGGCGGTCCGCATTTTGGCGATAAAATTGACTTTTAGTTTGCCTTACGGTCTGGCGCGTTTTTCGGAACCTCTCTACACTGGTTTTTTCCCACTCCTTCCGCTCTCCGCCTGCACTCCATCCATCAGTCATTTCCACCATATGTCGGATCCACATAAGGTTTTTTATTCGCTTTTTAGCATGACACTCTTTCATATTCATGGCTTATTTTTCGGGAAAGCCACAGCAACAGAAACTCTTAATCATTTTTAATTTACGAGTAAATATTTATAGGCCATCAGTCTAGAGTTTAAGGATATCATTTAGTAGGACAAAATATGGGAAATATTTATTTAAAAATATATAAATATAGGAAGATTTAATATTTCCTTTGAAATACTTGGTTTTTCCATTAGATAAAGTCACTTTACGAGTAAATATTTATAGGCCATCAGTCTAGAGTTTAGTGGATAAAATATGGAAAATATATATTTAAAAATATATAAATGTAGGAAGATTTAATATCACCTTGAAAATACTTTGTTTTTCCATTAGATAAAGCCACTATAGCACTTTACGAGTAAATATTCATAGGCCATCAGTCTAGAGTTCAGTGGAATAAAATATGGAAAATATTTATTTAAAAATATATAAATGTAGGTAGATTTAATATCTCCTTTAAAATACTTGGTTTTTCCATTAGATTAAGCCACTATAGCACTGAATAAAACTTAAATAAACTTTGCCAGCTGAACTTTAGGTTAATTGAACATTTAAATGTGATTAAACCCTGCGAGTTGGAAATTTCGTGTCGGCACGTATACGCACTGTTGAACCAGACTGCAATTAAAGCCGGCACAGAGAGCCAAGCCCACATAATGAGCTGCTAATGGGGGCTCGAACCGCTAGTGGGCAATAAAAATCCAGGGGCATCCATTTTTATGCCGTAAATAAAGGCTTCAAGAATCTCACCGCTAGCAACTATTTATTGTCTTTTCCCCCCGATCACCACCTCTAAGCCCAGACAAAGCCCCCTATAAATCTCATTTTATCACTTCACGACTCGAGGACATGCAGGCAGGAAGACAACAAACAAATAAGCAACAACAAAAAATATACGAGGAATGTGGAAACTTTTTGTCTCAGCGGCACGAATTTCAAAAGAGGCACAAAAGCCCCCATAAATTCTCTGATGCATTGAGGAACATTTCTCAATTCAGAGCTTTGCGCCATAACAACGAAAGTTTCCCGTAAAGCGGAAACAAAAGTTATACACTGGAAATACTAAATCATTACTCGGAAAAACATACGCACAAGCTTCAGCAAACACAAAGCCATTTAAAAAGAGAACAATCAAAAAGCAGTTAAGAGATGCTGGGCACTGCAATTTCCCAGCGAAAAATATTTAAATGGTTTACGTAGAGGTAAAGGCACTTAAAACTTCCTCCACTCGCTTTCCTAATTGTACGTTGTATCAGAGTTCCGTAGAAAAACCAGTTAATTAAAATCTCAAAAATTAAATTTTAATATTTCTGTTGAATTGTTAAGTCCAGGAATAGATTTTACTACTACTACTATTTAAGTCATTTTATTTTGTAATAACAGAAAGGATTTTAAAGAGCTTCCTGATATAAAAACCTATTTTTGGAAATTAAGTCCTGTGTGCGTGAACCGCAGAATGTTTAGTATTATAACTGAAACCTCAAAGAGCTATCAATAGACTATCAATGGAAAGACGCCCATCTGGGTCGACCTTTTCATTATTATATATTATCAACTCACTTTCACTTCTCATTTTCCGGGACTCACGTGTGAGAAGTACCTTTACTAGTGAAAAATAAATTAAGAATGCCCCAGATTAAAGTTTATTAAAATCCAGTAAGATTGACATGTTATTCAGAATCTTTACTTGTTACAATGTAAATATACCTGAATAACCCTTTAAAACTCAAGCTGACATTCACCAAATTTTTCCAAGAATAATTTAAGCTATGTTTTTCTCACTCTCCAGGGAAAATAGAATTTATTAGAATTTATTTTTATAAATATTTTTCCAATATGCAAGCTTATACGAAGAGCGACCCCCTTTGAGTTCTTTTGAAATACCTCCTGGGTTTTTCGCAAAAATGTTTTATCAATAGAACCACACTTTTGTTTAGCAAAAGTTATTCATACATTTTCCACCTCATTTTGTGTTTCCATATTCCGGCAGACAAATATGTAAAGCGGCCCCCACGGAAGGCGTATGGTCGCCTCAGCGCCGAGGCTGACGATGCCGTGTCACTTGGCCACAAAATCGATGATCCGTTCGATGAGCTAGACGACTTTGAAATGCTGGCAGCGAACGCTAACTCCAGTGCCGGCTGTAGCAGTCATGCCAACAATGGCAACGGCAATGGCAATGCCAACGGGCCACCAGGTGAAGCCAATGGCAACGTCAATGTCAACGGCAGTGCAGGTGGCCATATGGGTGGAGGAGCTGGTGGACTCGGATGCGGGAATGGGAGTCTGCTGGCCTGCACGGATGCCGATTGCCAGGGCAACTACGAGGTGGAGAGCGCCCTCTGCGAGCTGGGCCTGTGCCAGGCGAAAGCCAAAACATCAAAGGACCTGGCTACGGGGGCCACGTCAACATCGAAGGAGATTAACGAAAACACAATAAGTCGACTGCACGCCCTGGCCATGGCCGACGATGATGACGACTACGGTGAGTTTTGCTTAAGGTCCGGAGTGGCCAACTGAGACAGGCAGAGGTACAGTGAAGGCTGCTCTAATGAGCCAAAGGGTTTGTCTAGGTTGTGAAACAAGTCCTTGACTTCAACTAGTGAAAGTGCTATTAAGCAAAGAATATAATACAATTTATACATTCATATTAAATATAAACAGTAATAACCGAATATATAAATGATATTCTAGTTAATTATTCTTTATTTTTAAATAAATATATAATTTAAATAAATTTTGGCAATAAAGAAATATTTAAAAGAAGACATAATTTCTTCTTCTGCTGAATTAAAGCAATGCTTATCAAATTTGATTATGAAAGAAATTATGTAATCTTGTTTCTTAAGTGATAGGCCATATTTTATATAGGACTTACTGTATATCTGTTCATATATAGCATATTACAGCTACATATATTCCCACCATTTCCAGATGAATCCCTTACCTGCAACGTGTGCGACCGAGCCTTCCATTGTCACCGGCAGCTGGCGTCGCACCAGCAAAAGAAGCGGCACTTCGGGTAAGGGAAATGCACTTAATTAAGCCAGCTGCCGCTCTCACTTTTCACCTGCTCAATTTCTCCCCTTGCCTGTCTGTGTATTTTCGTTGGCTTTCGCCTGGATTTCATCTGGATCGCCCCCACCCCGCAGGTGCAGTGGCTGCGATAGTTTGTTTCCGTCGCTAATGCTGCTGGAGCACCACAAGGAGGAGTTCGAGCACTGGAGCGACGAGGAGATGGGCAGGCGGGTGTGCTGTCGCCGGAATCGCTGTGACGACGACTACTTCACGGACACCGACTCCTTTATCAGCGACGCGGAGAGCGAGGATCTGGAGAGGCTGTTGTAATCGCTGAGTGCGGCGCAAAGGAACCGAGGGAAGCAGGACTGACGGGTCTGAAAGTGGGGGATGCTGGTCTCGACTAAATTTGAATCCTGGCCCCAGGAGTGGGCGGGGTTCGGGTCATCCCATCCCCAATCATTGTGACAGCAGCTAGGGGGCGAGTACAAGGTATATCCTGCGGCGAATGGATAAGGGACATCGGACTTGGGCGCTCGTCTTCTGATGAAGATTGACACACGGGGCGGACCTAATGAAAATGAATTAAACCCCAATCTGGCTGAACGCAAAGCCCCCCAAAAACAAACAATGAAAAATGTTGGCTAAAGCCCAAAACAAAAAAAATACATAAAAGACAACAGACAACCAGTGCTGCACCATTTCAGCTTTTTTCAGACAGATAGATCTAAGCAGAACACATCTGAATGTGGCTTCGATTAATTTTATTATATCTAGAGTTATATGTTATATTTTATATCTTATGTACTTTATTCTAATTTAAATGCTCTTTCAAACATTACAAATACTTCTTTACGGCAACTAGTTCCTTTTACTTTCCTCAAATCACTTTCCTTCATATCAATAAGAAAGGATAAGTCATTGTAAATAATTTTATTCGGATTAGCAAACATTGATGTGTTTTTTAAGTAGCTTGTTGGCAGCACTGGCCAAGACAAAAAAATAGGAGTATAGAGAGACGCCAGGACGAAAAAGCAAGATATTAAATACTTGTCGACTGTGTTGTCTGTATTTTTAGAGTTCAACTACGAGACCCTGAGCGGGGGTCTAAAATCCCAGTTATATATATATGTAAATGTAATTGTATTATATATCTATGTGTGTGTATAATGAGCTAGTCGAATACGAAAATCCATAAATGGAAATCATATCATTAAATGCATATGTGTAAGACCCCAAAGAATAACAAATGCGACACTATTTACCAAGCAACAAGAAAACCGCAAGAAAAGCAAAGGAAATCGATGAAAACCAAACGTATTTTTCAATAAATAAAATTGTGCAAACCAAGCAAGCGAAGCGTGTTCGGCAATCTGTACTCATTCATTAAAATTCTCATAAATTTCCAATTATGGCCGGACGACACTTAAGGAAAATTGCTCGCAATTAACATTTCAGATTTCTTCGCCTTCGCCTGAGCTCATAAGTATGCCACAATATAAATCAGGGGCAAGAAAATAATGCCTCGTGGACATTTCTTAAATTATTCAGCGGGGTGGCTTTATTGTGGCATCATTAAAACTTGATTGACTTGATGATGAGCGAATGAAGTGGGCGGAGTGAAATCAGCGCTGGGCGAAAACTTTGCCCGCCTTCAAGGCCATGCTGGGCCCATTCCAAAAATAATTTCCGTCGCCGCAAAAGTTGAACGTGAGCCTTGGCCCTGTCTAAGTACTATACATATTCGCTAATGTTGTTCGCATTCTGGTAAGCAATCTCATTTCGGCCAAAAGGGTTCATATTTCGCTTTAATGGCCTTGGAGCTGTGATAACTGCTTGGCACGAACGTGCGATACGAACTGCTTGAAGGAAGTGACTGCTTGCCGCAAGCAGTGCTAATGATGTTTCCGGCGATTTTTAGTATGCAAAAAAATGGATGTAGCTAACAGCCAATGGAAGGGTAAGTGATTATGTAAATAAACAAAATATATATATTATAAATAATATAAAAAGTGGTTAATCTCCCTTTTCAATGAAATAAAATGAATTCTCTATTTTAGTCAACAAAATCATGGGATTAAACAAAGTCACTGTCAAAAAATATATATTTTAAGCCATTTACTATCAGCCATGTCACAAACTGACTCATAAAAAATTCGATTTACGATACAAAATTTATCAAATTTATTATTTAAAACAGGCTTCCTGCCCACCTCCCTTTAATCTGATTATATGGATCAAATAACGTCCCCATCTACCTTTTATCTTTACGCATACATTAAACGAAAAAGGAATTGTATGTTTTGGGTTTTTGATGACGATTTTCTCCGGATGAGGAAATCAGCCATCGGAAAAGTGCCAGAGGGCAAGGGGAGCGGAGTACTTGTGAGCAGAGACAAACACGAATTTTCCCTTACAGATAAGTAAATTCATTTCTCATGCTCGACCAGAGAAGCGAATAAACTGGAGAGCGTCCTTGCCCTTGGAATATTCATAGCAGGCACGTAAAATGGATTAGCAGAAAGTTTTTCACGGCGCCAAGCGTGAGACCTGGACTATCCCTCATTTCCCCACCGAATCCTGATTGATGCTTGAGCGAGTTCCGTCCTAGTAAAACAGGATTTGTTTGGGGAATTCCAGGGTGGAATTCCAGTGAGCATAGAAGTACGAGTACAGCCATTTCCATATGGACTGACCATCTCGTGTGGACAGGTCATTTGACATTTTGATGGATGCAAAGGCATAAAAGGATCGTCTGAATACGCTCCACTCCTGGCCGCCTGGTCTTGCGCAAGCATTAAATTTTGATTTGATTTTATTACGGCACTCGTAAACATTTTATGCGTACATCATACGCACTGTTGGCCAGGCATTTACATAAAAGCCAGCAGATACGGCCAGCTACATAGACAAAACCACAGGACAGCGAAATGTTTATGTGGCTACATATTAAAAGTCGCTTTCCAAAAGGCCATTCGAGGGCTGAAATTTACATAAGCCATTAAGTGTCCTTTTAGCAGATGTTTTTTCTACTTCTCCCCCTAGATTGTAGGTATGCAGAGAAAGAAATTGATGGATGGAGTTGATAATACTTTATTATTGAAATTTATCATTATGCCTTCTTATGACAGCTAGATATATATGCTATGAAAATATTGGAACTGATAATCATTTTAAATTGACTCATTATTTAGAATCTATAAACATTATTAAATGTGAACATTTATTGCATATATATGTCCCATTTATTATATCATTTTTATTCCAATTGAATTACTTGGTATAGCCTTTCCTAATGTTGTTCCTACTTTACCAATGTAAGGGTGAATCCTTGGATCTGCCATGATTAGTGGCTCAGCAGGACGGCAGTGTCCAGGAAAATTGCATTTCCACCGCTTCCGTGAACCCTCTGAGAAGGCATCAAAGCCTTAGACAAAGTAGCGATGACATCGCATTATTATCAATGCAGCAGGTGGGAAAATGAAAAAAAAAGGGAAAGGCCGCTGCTGCTTTTTCTGCATGCCAATCAGGCCAATTTGTTACGTGGCAAATTGAGTTTGAGCCGGCAAGGCAGTCGAAGCTCTTTTTCGTGCCTGCAAGGCCGTGCGGCAGCAAGGCAACCATTAGCTAATTAAGACGCTCCAAGTTGCCTTGGCACCCCAAGATCCCAGCCCCAACACCCACAAAAACACACACACCCCCGACACACACATTACTGAAACCGCAGACAAAGGACTTGCCAGGCGCCAGGCGCCAGGAGCCAGGAGAATTGCGGCCAACACAGAATTTCACACATAACAAAAACTTTGGAAACCAAGAATAGCACAAAAAAAAATAAAATTGAAGTAAAACTATAAGGGAGAAGAGACGAAAACTGTTGCACCCTAAAAATTCTTGGAATTGTTTAAGGGATTCTTAGCTTGGCTTTTCTTTAAAATGGCCTTGAATGGCCTTGAGTTTGAAAATAGATAACTTTATGAATTTGAGCATCTGCAAGGCGAAGTTTTCTAAAGGACAAACTTTGCAATTTTCTAATTTATACAATTAGTGAACTAGTTTATAATAATTATACTTAAGTTAACCTGACACTTAACATTCATTTTAAACCAAATGTTCAAGCCTGTGAAATTTTTGAAATTTATTATTAAGCTGATAAATCTTTTTTACTTGTTTAAGATTTCAAATCGTGTTACATCACAACAAAATGTTTCGCATTCCTTTACATCCCTTCACCCTTTTTCAGCTAAACTTGCTAATTTCTAACTTAAATCAAAAGCTAACCACAACGATTTCCACCAATCCCCGCTATTTTTAGTCTTTAATTTCCGCAGGAATGCGTCGCCGGCTTGTAAAGTTAATTAAAAACCGCTGACTGTCATCGTCGTTTTGTCGGGCGCAGTGCGAATGCGTTTGTCGCCAATGATAATTGTTGGCACGAAGCAGGAACTGCGACACAATGGGTTAATTAAAATATGCCAAGTCATTGTTCACTGAGGACGAGAGCGAAGCCCGGAGGCAGTGGGTTGGTGAGAAATCTAGTTAAAAGGTAATTTCAATTTTCCCCCACACACATGTGTGCGTCTGTAGGCCTCCAAGGGTTAATTGTGCAAATGCTAATTAGATGGAAGTGTGAGCGAGAGATCCTCACTGACGCCTAACTAAATGTGTTGGCAGTGCACTTTGTATTGTCAGGAACACGATAGAGCTGGCAATGCATCGATGGTTTTAATATCGGATATCGGGTCTACTATCGATTGCTGTCAAGTATTATATTATCGAGGTGTTTTAAACTTTTACTTCTCTTTTAACTCTACTTAATATACATATTAAAATTTAAAATTTCATAAGCACATCTGCATACCGAAATATCTGCAAACAGAACTAAATATATCTTTTTCAACTTTGTAATGACTTCCTACCTCCCATCACTATAGGCTGTATAGGTACCTTTTGTGCTCGCATCAGTTTCCCCCTGGGCCCCCTTCAGTTCTTGAATGTAAAGTGCAGACGTGTTCGTAAAAAGTCCCATCCACATGCCAGGACTTATTCAATGTTCATTGATTAGAGCGCACACACACACAGCGGCCAATGATGTGTATCAAAGTGTGTATCTAAGTGTAATGCCAGATAATTGAAAACAAGCCAGCAGGAGCAGGAGCAGGAGATGGAGAAGGAGCTGAGGCAGAGACATGAGCTGGAGCCCGTAGAAAAGCAAAGAAGCTGGCAAAGTAGCAACCCGCAAAGGCTCGAGTGCCTAACCAGCTCGAAGTATGGTATCCGCCCGATGCCTCTGCTAATGGATGGAGCTGCCGAGCTGTGTACATTAAAGTTGTCCTTCAATCGAGTTGATAGTTTCGCCAAATCGAGCCAAATTGGGCGAGTCCTTGGGGGAGTACACGGGCAAATATTAACTGTGAGCACAGCTCAACGGATATACAATATTGGCAAATATTTGAGGTATTTAAGCGGTGATGAACGGAAAATCCAAGTTCACCTGGGGTTCCGAGTGTCTGTATCCCATTCCATACAATGCCCTCTTTTTGTCAAGTATAACCAACTTAAAAGCCTTTACCAAGTTTCATATTTATTTATGATTGCGCTCTTATGTTCGGAGTAAGGCGGATGGTTGTCCCTGATTGATGCTTTAGATAAATATAAAAATTCACTTTTAAAGTTCCTTTACTTTAGCTATAATATTAATGCGGTTTTTTCTGTACTTTTCAGGGGAAAAATGTGTTGAATGACTTTTTGCAAAGCATTACATTCACTTTGATGCCATTTAATAATTTACATTCATCAATTTCCGGTAAACTGACTATTTAATAAGCTTCTCTAGCGGCCAACGCCTGCAAAAGTGTTTGCGTAGCACAAAAAACCGTCCACTTGTTCATTTTATCATAAAAGAATTTTTAATTAAATTTATGTGGCCATTTATGGGTAGATTTCCACCATTTCATGCCAATGTGCTGCTCTCGGCACGTCTCTTCTGCAACCGCAGAGCATATTTTGTCATGTCGGCTGACATTTATCACAGCCATCTATATATCCAGCCATATCCGCAGCATGCGCCAAACGCGCAGCCTGCGGAGCACAAAAAAAAAAATAAAATGAACAAAATAAGATTATTGACAAATATCAATTTGATGCACTGGCGGCAGAGTTACTCGTCTACCAGCAATATGATAAGCAGCATTTGCCCGACGCTGATTGATGGCTTGAACGCGAGGCGGTGGGCCGAAAGTGATTTTTTGGCTAAAGCCCCCGCTACGCCCTCTTTTTATCCGACCCGACACAAAAAAACGCTTTGATTGATGTGCAAACAAAATTATTTTGCTGCATATTTTCGGGCGAGCGCATTAAAGCAGTCGCTCGAGTTGGTGTGACTGTGTTTGCATTTCCACTGCTTGCTTTCGGAGGGCGGCGATAAGAGACCTTCGTCTAAGGCTGCCCGCCATTAAAATCTTCTTACCTTCCTCGCTTTTTGGGTGCCGTTTTTTCCGGGGCGTAGGTCGCATTAAAAATTCGAATATATTTCGGTTAAACGAGGCAGGTAACATTAAGCAAGCAACTAAGGCATTTTATGTTTAGTCATCGAAGCTGAGATACACTGACCGTTTTTTCATTTTTGGGAGCTTAGATTATGGGAAAGCATATTAGTAAATATTATATATTATAATGCTTAGAAGGTGTATGAGATCTTACCTATATAATAAATATAACAAAGTCCCTGGAGATACTTAATAAATAAGCAATAATTATATAATATAAATATATATATAAATAAAAGCTTATATTATGGGAAAGCATAATAATAAATATATATTAAATATAACAAAGTCCCTGGGGATACTTAATAAATTAGCAATAAGAATATAATAACTAACATATTATAATATTATTATTTTAATGTGACTCCCAAGACTACCACTTAATATTCCCAAGATAGATACTCATTCACATGTTTCGAGTCCTCTAATCTAGTGAAATATCTGTGATTTCATCTTATGAACGTGCTTTATCCTCAATCTGAAATGAGCGCCATAATGTGAGTGCTCCTTCAAGAGTATTAAAAACGAAACGAAATTTCAATTTACTCTCAAGTAGACGACGCACAACACACAAAATAAGAATGGAGCTGGGCTGCGGCTTTTGCATTACATTTAACTTTTCTCGCCTTATATATTATTCAAATGGCTTCACATTATTATTTTTCTTTTTGTTTTGTTCGCCTCTCCGCAGGATAACTTGAGCTGCCTGAGTGCCTGACATTTTCACATTTTGCTGCCGTTAAAAACCAAATTGCAGAGGAAAACAACAGCCAGAATGCGGCCATTACTAGGCCCCATCCATTTTCTTCCCCCACAATTTCGTTTTTGAGCCGGCTGGCACACTTTCCAAGTCCAAGTTGGATTTGCCAAGGGGTCACTGGTAGTGATGTCGAAAAAAGTCGAGAAAATCTATAAGAAAAGTCAAATTAGAGCAGCCTTCAAGAAACTTAAAAAAGAGGATAATCAAGGTCGATAAATGTGTTTTCTAATTCTAAGGAAAGAAATGCTATTCAATCATTTGAAGTACATAAAACACATAATGACAAATATATTTTTTCGTAACTAATACTGATAAAAATTTTATTATATGCATATTAAACATTATTAAACATTCCTTCAACAAAAAGAACAGACAATTCTGACTGGAAAATGTTCAAACAAGCAGCACTTTTCGAAGGATTTCAAAGGCCATTAGGCGGATCTCGTGTGCTGCCCAATTTGAATAATATTTTTGTTCAGACACCAGCTCAGGTGCTAAGACCCGGACTAATGAGAGAGGTCCGTGGATAAATCCACCCCGAAGAATCCGATGAGCCAAGTTCTAAGTGAGTTTAAACCGAGACCGCATGGCAAAGTTTCCGACTCCCCCATTAATTGAGTTACGGCCAGAGCACAAGGCAACAGAATTCCATTACGCATACGCCCCGCTGCATGACCGGCAATAAAGAGAGAGAGGCCAGAGTTCGGGGTAAAAGTTTGCTGCAAACGTCATTAGTTTTAATAATATTTAAACAACCGCCCCGGCCGACGCACAAGGGAATACGGTGTCCTTGCCAGGACATGAATGGGCGGCGTCAGGCAGTCACAACATTTGTTTGGCCTGTCCGCCTCGAAAATTAATGAGGAATGACATCCACATTTGCTGCTTCAGTGCATTCAGCCCCTGCCCCTAAATTGCCACGTGAATACCTCCATTCCCTCACCCAACCTCAAAATCATTTCGTTCTCCACCGCCGCGCTTCAATCAAATTTTTAGGTAAATTAAATTACGTCACTAATCTTTGGCTCATCACTTAGCGATTACCGAGAACGTAATTAAATGTAAATCGAAATTAAATGAGTGATTTTCTTTTATCAAATGAATACCTATCTAATGATAAGTCATCCATAAATTCTGAAAATTATATAAAGCGAAGGAAATGGTTCTGGAAACAAAACATTAATTGTTGATGCAAAGAAGTTGTATATATTTAAGTGATTAATTAATAAAAAGATAAGAATTATATATTGATTAATAAAATATATGAAATGAAGAGCGCAATGCAGATACCTTATTCATTGTGCGATTTAATAAATGGATAATATTCAAATTATTAATACTCATAACTCAGTCAATAAATAAGAACATTTGTA
Organism: Drosophila pectinifera; assembly: GCA_008042775.1. Lineage (NCBI taxonomy): Eukaryota > Metazoa > Arthropoda > Insecta > Diptera > Drosophilidae > Drosophila > Drosophila pectinifera. The sequence continues at coordinate 27,266 of VNKC01002180.1, forward strand.
GAATAGTTTTCTGAAAAATAATAAGAAATATGTATTTTTAATTATCTTAAATATTTTCTTTCAAATTCTGTCCAGAAAATATCTATACCAACCTATATATACAATGTTTTCCGCAAATGTTTTCCATAATTAATGTGAAACCCAATCAGCTTAAAATCTACTCCATTGAACAACTAAATTGATATATTAATAATGCAAGCTCATTAACTGATTATTCATTTTGGCCCCAGAACTTTTCGAATTCTTTACCGTTTGTCCTCGGGGAGTTTTGGATACTTTCTCGTAACTTTTTGTGGCGCAATAATTCCAGCAAATCGACTGCCCAATCGCCGGTCGCGAAATCGACAAAAATAATTTACATAATTAGTGAGAAAGCGTCTGGCGACAGGCACCAAAACGAAAAGAGCGGACAGAAAATCTGAAAATAAATACTGTACATAAATTATGCGAATAAATAAACAAGGGGGCTTCGGTAAATGTGTTAATTTGCAACTTTCTAAATTAATGCATACACATATAAATACATTTACATTTTTGTTTGTATTTCGCCATTTTATTTTTCCGGCCATTTTTTGTTTCCTTCTCTTCTAATATTTCTTTTTATATTTCTTTCTTATTTCTTTTTTTTGCATTGCTTTTGTTGCCCTCCCCTGTTTGCCCATCAATTAACAGCAACTTGTTATAGGCGCAAACTGAACTTAAGCTCCAAAATTTAAATAAATAAAATAAATGTTGTGCTAAATAAAAATTCAAAGGAGAAAACAAACAGAACATAACGCGCTCGCCCCATTCGAGGCTGAGTGTGATTTTCATTTTATCTCAAATTGTTTTGCTCTGCGCAAAAATGAAGTGAAATACTCGTTTTTGGTAGGGGGGTGTTAATTTTGTTGGAATTTATTTGGGTTTTACAGCGGTTACAGGTGCTTTTAAGGCACCAGGTGCCGACACGCACAGACACCAACCAGAGACTGTGGGAAACTGCCATAAGCCACGCCCTTTTCGGGGAAATGTCTGCCAGCCACGGGCCATTTAAAATTGCAGATTTTTCGCCATATTTATTTTGGCAAAAATCTGGAACATTGATATTAATTTCATTTGTTAGCCCACAGCTGTAAATTGATACAAATTGGATTTGCTTACCTTTCCTGACCTCCCTCTGGGACCGAATTGTTTTATTTTGCTTCAATCATTTTTTATTGGTCCTTATTTATTTCATTAAACACAATTCAAAAATAATATATATTTTTCCCAAAAGACTTTTTATAAATTTATTATTTTTCAATAGTTTAACATTTACAATTTAATAGTTGCCTTAACTATACATTTTACTTAGATTCATAGGTTTATAACATATTTTGTATACATTTGCGTATACTTTCATTGCCTTGTTTAAATATTATTTGCTTATTAAATCGTATTTCAATAAAACTATTAGTTTATATTGCTTCCAATTAGCTATGATATCAGCCCCAACCACGAAGATATAAAACATCTCATGAAACAATTTCCATTCTGATTACATTGGATTGGCTTTTCTTTTTCGATTCGCATTCGAATCGCATATTGATGGGGACGGGGCGGGGAAGGGAGGAAAATGCAGCCATAAACGAAAATCGCAGCGATTAGCTTAAATTGCTGGGAATCTTCAAAGAGACCCTCGAGCCAAACACACACAACACTCGCACGCGCACACCCACAGACATTGCACAGACAATAAACCAATAAACGAAAGCCATCTGAGTGACCCATAAAGAGGGGAGGAATTTGGAGGTGCAGAGGGGTGCCTACACAGAGAAAAAAAACACAAGCTACCTAAAGAAATTTCCTAAAAGAGCTTGTGTATTTACTAATTACTGTGATTATTTTGTAGGTTGTAAATATTAGGTTTTCAAACATTCTTCTTTAAAAACAAATAAAACCCATTTATAAGAATTGATTTAAGAATAAACCAGACAAGAAAAGACACTCCAGCAATATATATATATGTAAATAATATATACATTGATATTTTCTGCGAAAGAACTGTTTTTCTTTACCAAAAACTGTTTTTAAAATATACAACATTTTTTTTAAGTTTTCAATGGTTTTAAGGAACTTTTTTGTTGTACTTTTAAACCTTCTAAAACAATACTAAATAGGGTAGGAAATATTACATTGATAGATATTTCTGTGACTTCCTTCCCCATGTACTGTATTATTTCTCTCTGTGCAGGGCAACAAATGTGCAAATTAAGTAGCTTAGGGATTGACATAAGTGTAAGTGCCCCACAGATGATGCTGCGATGGATTCTGATGCTGCTGGTGCTGATGCTGATGCTGCTCCTGCAGTGGCTGCTGCAGCTCCTGCTGCTGTTGCTGCGGAGAGGGAACACTCAAGGCGGGGGCCAGAGAGGCAGTTACTCCTGCGCTGGCACTGCCATATGGCTGCTGCTGCTGCTGCTGCTGTGGGGCAAACGGCGAGCCCTGGGAGCCCTGATTGCCAACGGCTGAGGAGGAGGCGGTGGGGTAGCCCAAGTGCTCGTAGTAGGCGGCACACTCCACCACCGGCTGCGAGCTGGCACTGGAGCAGGCCGAGGAGAGCGAGGCGGAGGAGTTCAAAGGCGGCGAATGGTGATGCGTCATGGGCAGCATTTGATCCATGAGATACTGGTCAATTTCCTTGGGATCGATGTCGGCGGCGGAGGAGGAGGCAGAGCCACTGGTGGCGTTGGTGGGCTTGTAATTTAAGGCTCCACTGGCCTGTGACGCCTGCTGATGCTGTTGCTGCTGGTGGTGCGGCTGGTGGTGCTGCTGCTGGTGCTCCGCACCAAAACCTCCCCCAGTTGCAGTATAGGAATAGCCGGGGTAACTCACCCTACCGCCCGCATAGCCGCCGTATCCATTGATGTTCTCCAGGAAGTCCATTTCCTGACCTGCCGCCGATGCTGCCGCCTGTGCCTGGTAATTGACCTCGCCCAGAGCTATGTACTCCCTGCCGGCCTCCAGCAGGACCCCATAGTCCTGGCCAGAGCCATTCGCCACCGGCTCGCTCAGTTGTCGCAGCAAGAGGCTCGGGTTATTGCCTCCGGCTGCCACTGCAGCTGGAACTGTGGAGCGGCAGAGGTTCGCCGAGGAGGAGGCTCCGCTGTACGGCGTGGCCGGGGGCGTCAGCGAGGAGAGGGAGCTGCCCGTGGAGCAGGGCGAGTCCAGGCCCGTTTCACTGCCCAGGCTGAGACCCTGCTCCATTAGGCTGGCCGCACAGGCACTGTTCAGGGACTTCATGAAGGCCTCATTACTGAAGACATCGGAACTGCTCCCGCTCAGCGCCAAATTCGCACTGCCACTGGAACTGGAGCTGGCCACTGTACAAAGACCCAATCCTGATGCACTTCCCGACTTGCCAGCTCGCCTCTGGCCATTGCTGGCCATTGCGGAAGTGCTGCTCCTTGGCTTGGAGCTCCCCGGACTGGCTGATGGCATTTCGGCTCCAGAAGCTGCCCCACCTTCTCCCTGGCCCTGTGGCTGCACCACGCGCGCCTTCTTGCGGCGCGGCTGGTACTTGTAGTCGGGATGCTCCTGCTTGTGCGTCATCCGCAGCTTCTCGGCGAACTCCATGAAGGGCTTCTTGTCGCTATCCTTTAGATTTCTGAGAAAAACGAACAACAAATTGCAAGAGTATTAATATAAGAAAGTAAAGTATTTTTACCTTTATAAGACTACAAGGGAAACTAAAGGGAAAATGTCTAAGAGCATTTGAAGCTTCAGTTGCATTTTCCCCTTAGTTTCTGCAACGAAATATTTTCCCTTAAGTTTAGGATCTCATGTTCATTCCAATTAATTCTCCCTGAGACTACAGAAATACTCTCAGTGACAGTCAATTAAACTGGCTTTATTTATGGTCTAACAAATTGGTCCAGCTCTCGCATTCCCAATTAGCTGAGGCGGATGCTTCGCCTTCTTATCAGTCCAAGAACCCTTATCTGGCCCCCGAAGCGCTGAACTGTGAAATTTTAATTTCAAACTGGACAATATTTTATTACAAACAATGTAGGAAGCCGACGCCGCTGTGGCGCAGATCGCCTTTGGCCTGACAGCTTGGGATTAATCTGAACCATCGGCGGCGGATAGCTTTCAAGGGGAGAAGCCAGTGATTCACGCGATCGGAAATATAAATCTTTTAAGTACTTTGAATATTGCCTTGATTCACTCAGCTGGTATTCCATAAAATACTGCCGTTCTAATTGCGATTAGGAATTTTATCTTATATAGCCCTCATAGGTAACACTGGTATTTGTCTGACTTTTATTGTATTATTTCCCTTAAAAGCAGGCTTGAATTAGATAAGATAAGATACAAAATATATCTGAATTTTATCGTAATAAATCAGTTATTTAATATTGTAATGATTCACTCAGCTGGTATTCCATGAAATACTGCCGTTCTAATTGCGAATAGAATTTATTTATTTATATATTATTTTATTATTTTAATTTAATTTTATTTTATGTTGGCATAGCTTCTAGGTATCACTAATATTTGTCTGACTTTTATTGTATTATTTCCTTTTAAAGTAGGCTTTAAGAGATAAGATAAGATACAGAATATATCTGAATTTTATCGTAATAAAGCTGATATTTAACCTTAGTCGAGAAAGGTAAAGTAGCTTTATTATATCTCCACTTATAGTAGGTATTCATCTAACCTTATTTGTTGTTGACTTAGCTAAGTTTCCTCCTTTGAGTACCTGATATCATTTGGTTGGCACTGAGAACTGTCTCCTAATGCAATTCCCTGTCTTGGCCAAAAGCCCTTAAATAAACTTCGAGGGGATTCCCCCACTCGCTGACTGCGTCTCCTGGCGGCTTCTTTGTCTGGCCGAGAAGTGGAGCTTATAAAAGACACTTTCCAAGTGGTCCATGCCCCTGCGTTTATGCTGCCAGAGACGTGCTTCTCCCATTTCTCCAGTTTCGTGTTTATACCCGATACTTCAGAGACAGGCCAAGGGTATATTGTACTCCTGAGAATGTATGGGGGGATTTTCCGAGGATTTAAAGTATATTAAATCAAAATCAAAGTCCTTTGCTGGCTGTTATTGTTTACATATCCATACCTTTACAATTAATTTAGGTACCAAGCTCTTTTTGTGGCTCTCTTATATGTTTTCTCTGTGGTTTGCTATTTATATTATCCTGATTTCTTATATTTTCATAACTATAAAGTACTGGGTATGCCCTAGTCCTTAAATGATTCTGTTTGCCAAGTCCCTTTTCCCATATTGAGTGGTATATGTAGTATACTTACTTCCAGAGTTTGCCCAGCGATTTGCTGAGCTCCGAGTTCTGCAGATGCGGATACTGCTTGGACATGACCCGGCGGGCTGCCTGGGCCCAGACCATAAAGGCATTCATTGGGCGCTTGATGTGCTCCTTCTTGCGATCCGTGGGAGCCCTGCAAGTTGCAATGGAGAAGAGTCGGAAAAGTGAAAAATCAGTGGGGGCTTCTTAGTGACTTGTTGGCCCGGGTAAATAAGTTTTCATTAATTGCAAAACGACGGCCACGAAAAGCGAGCGCAACGACGAATAATGTCAAACTGAAAATTGCAATTAAAACTTTTCGTTGCCCCTTGGGCAGTGCTGGAATGAAATAGTGGTAAATAAGAACGAAAAGATGGATTCAAGGCCGGCAAAGTTCAAGAGTGCAGTTCAAAATATATATTTTCCCTTTACTCAGTTTGAAAATAATAAAAAAAAGAGCAACGATACGGCGATAGAGAAGTGCAAACAAAGGCAATCAGGGAAAGCGTGCAAAATGCCAGAGAAGTGAGCTTGAAACTAGGGCTGAAAATCTATTTCAAGTTTTGCAGGAATTTTGCAACTGGAATCCTTTAAGTGGTTGCCAAAACTCTTGACTCTGCATAAAGTATGCACCGAGTATTCCTATTTGTGAGTCCATCAATTTGTCTTTTGCCGGGCCTTCCAAATAATTCAATTGACAAGACGTTCGAAGCTCGTTCAAATAAAACTGACGGGGCGTATGATAACTTCTCTAGTCCACATCGAGGCATTCGAGTGTACATATGTATGGGAGTCTCACTTGGAATATTGAATACTTGTGCACGGGGAAAAATTTATACAGAGTTAGGTAAGATAATTGGGAAATAAGAAAACATATTGTTTCAGTTTTTGAAGATGAATTTACGTTTATAATACATAATATAAAAAATATATACTATTAAAATGTGCATTGTAATGAGTGTACTAATTATATTGATATCTAAATAGTAAACACAAAGAATTTTACTAAAGGAAAAGCTGTTTCCAGAGTGAAAATATATTTATTAAAAGATGCTTTTGAAGATGAATTTAAGTTTATAGTATATATAATATATAATATAAAATTTATATACTCTTAAAATGTGCATTGTAATGAGTGTATTTAATTATATTAATATATAAATAGTAAACACATAGAATTTTAATAAAAGAAAAGCTATTTCCAGAGTGTAAATATATTTATTAAAATATGCTTTTGAAGATGAATTTACGTTTATAATATATATAAAATATAATAAAATATATATACTATTAAAATGTACATTGTAATGAGTGTGTTTTAATAATATTGGCATCTAAATAGTAAACACATAGAATTGTAATAAAGGAAAAGCTATTTCAAGAGTGAAAATATATTTATTTAAATAGTATCGTGCAATATCCCAAGTCGATTATATGTTCTTTTAAAATATATACTCAAAGTGAATACAAATGCAGAAATTAGAATATATTGTAAACTTTTGTGGGTAATTTAAATTCAATAAATCTCGGGCAATGTAAAACATTTTAATCGTGATTTAAATAAATATATATACTATTAAGATGTACATTATAATGAGTGTGTTTTAATAACATTGATAAATAATAAACACATAGAATTTTAATAAAGGAAAAGCTATTTCCACAGTGAAAATATATTTATTAAAAGATGATTTTGAAGATGAATTTACGTTTATAATATATATAATACATAATATAAAATATATATACTATTAAAATGTGCATTGTAATGAGTGTGTTTAATTATATTGATATCTAAATAGTAAGTGAAGATATCTAATAGTAAGTAAGAATTTTAATAAAGGAAAAGCTATTTCCAAAGTGAAAATATATTTATTAAAATAGTATCGTGCAATATCCCAAGTCCATTATATGTTCTTTTAAAATATATACTCAAAGTGAACACAAATATAAAAATTAAATAAGAATATATTGTAAAATTTTGTGGGTAATTGAAATTCAATAAATCTCTCTCAATGTAAACATTGTTTTATCGTGATTTAAATATTTTGCTGGCAGTGTTAAATCTAATCCTCCTCTCTCTAACTCGCACATACGAGCTCCTCGACATTGTTTCTATCTATATATTCATTTTTATTTAGGATGTCGAGCGGCGAGGAATACAATAAAGCCAGAGATTCAATCAAAGAGATAGGCGTGCCAGGAGGCGGGACTGGGCTGGCACTGTGGCACAATGCCGAAATTTCCCTCCGGTTGCCCACCTTTTCGAAGCCATGTATATTGAATTATTTATCCTAAGTAAACATGATCAGGGCCAGAGATTTGTTAGGTAAATCTTTCAATTGAGTTGGGCGAGCTCCTGTGCGTGGGAGTGCTAATGCCTCCCTGTGGGAGGGTCTATTCTATATGCCTGGCTGCATTCTAGGCCGCAAAAAGTTCGAAATATATAGTGGAAGCTGTTTTCAATCAAAGCAAATCAATATACAGGCGTTCCCGTGTGTTTTTCCTAAATCTGGGCACTCAAATTGAGGACAATCCATGAGCAAATACAATTTTAAATCAAAGTGGGGAGCATTAGCTAAAAAAACATATGGAAACCTAGCTGGTTTGGTTTTAGAGTGGATGGATAGGTTTTTGTCTATGAATATGTCTAGTTTTACATTAAACTAAAGCTTTTATACATAGATTTTTGACTGCCTAATTTATTGGGTATTTATTATATTTCTTCCACACTTATTAGTATTTTTATTATATTCTTATGAGCAGTGAACGTATATTTATAGATTTATTAGATTTATTAAACTACAGCTCACTTTATTAACTATAAAAAATTCAAGCAATTCTGTCAAGTAAAAAGGTTGCTCGACCATGAGATACCCGATACCCAAAGCTTTGTGGATATTAGTACATAAAGTCGATCAATAGGAACTATAAGTATGTTTCAGTGGAAAGTAAATAAATAGTAAATAGTAATAGTAAATAGTAATAGGAAATAGATAGTCTTTTAATGTCTACATAAAATCCGTTCTAGTATACCTAGTTTTTGTGATCTTTCTCGATTAATATATAATTTTAAACACATCGCAACTTATAGGCTTAATTTTTCTTGTTCTCTTACCAAAAGGTGCCCTTAGCTTTCCCTAGACTAGGTTCACAAAATTCTCTCTATTACATCTTGCTTTTTTTGGCGTTTTTTTGTTTTATTTCTTGTTATCCGCTTTGCGCCTGGGCTTAATTACAAGTTCGGTGGAGCTTATTAAGCGATTAAAAACGCGACCGGAGGCCAAATGGACATCGGCTTGGGGATTCTCGGCGGCTGTTATCTGCCTTTTGGTATCGTCGGCGTCGTGACCCCGCCCCCGCCAACCGCCCCTGCCACTCCCCTTCCGCCCCCACGCAGCATCCTATATTTATATATAAGTATATAGAAATCCCCGTCTCCGATTCACGAGTAGCTGCGAGGGTATATGCAGCTCTCACGCTTGACAGCACGCTAATCAGAATCAAGTGATGTTCGTTTGCTGCATTCGGTTGTGAGATGTGCGAGGTGCAGCACCATGCACCCTGTACTACACCGAGAGAAATTGTGGTAGTTCTAGGCATCAATATTTATGATTTTAGATATCAAATTGACTTTATATTGAGGAATATCAGGTGTCTTATGGTCATTAATTGCATAGTTTGAAGATGGATTATTTAATTTAACATTTTGTAAAATGAGAAAGATATCCTTATCAAAGTTTAAATATAATAATTAAAAAATATATTTATTATATAATAATTCAATATATTTAATGAATAAATAATATATTAATAAGTGAACCAAAAATAGTCATAATAAATTAAATATTTTAAACTGAAAAATTAACCATTATAGAAATCATAATTTCCAGAGCTTCTATTTATAATAGAAACTAAGTAAAGCAACAGCGGCTTTTTATTCATAATATAATAATACAATATATTTAATTAACTAAAAATATATTAATAAANATATTTAATTAACTAAAAATATATTAATAAATGAATCAAACAAAGTCATAATAAATAAAATAAAATAAATAATTTCTAGAGCTTCTATTTCTAATAGAAACTAAGTAAAACAAGAGCTGCTTTTTATTAATAATATAATAATACAATATATTTAAAAAATAAACAATATATTAATAAATAATAAATAATAAATATATATATATAAAAAAAATAAATAATAGTCATAATAAATAAATTATTTATAACTGACAAATGAACCCATATAGAAATCATAATTTCTAGAGCTTGTATTTCTAACAGAAACTAAGTAAAATAACAGCTGTTTTTTACCAGTGCACCCCCGAGCCCCGCAGATACATATTGCAGATCCCCCGGAGCACTTGGCAACTCAAGCACGTCTTCATTATTTGCTGCTGTTGTTGCACTCGGAGATGCGCAAATCTCATTAAGTGATATCTTCAAGTGGCCGTTAGCTCATGAGTCTCTTGGCAAATATGAGAAATGAGCGGCGACTGCGGGGAATTTTGAATTTGTGGCTTTCCATTTCGCATTTCGCATATGCCGAGCGAAACAAGATACACACTTTGGCTTTAGCGCATCTTTTATCGGCAATGGGCCATTTGCCGCTTTTGTTATTAAATTGGATTTGAAGATGGATGGGGCGGGGGATCCCAAATATTTACAGCTTTAACACGAAGCTGTAAACAACGCTCGAAAATTTCCATTTCCATCCATTTTCAGGCCCATTTTCATTTCCAATTTGTAAGCGCATGTCAAGTTGAGGACAAATGCGCCTAATTAGCAGCGCTGGGACGTCTCAGCGATTTTCAAAAGTTCACAAATATGAAATGTATCTAACAGATACAGCGCGTGTAAACAAATTGCAGCCGCCACTGCCGCCGCCGCCGTATTTTCATGTCTCTTTTTCGTTTTTTATATTTTATGTTGTTTACTTAGGCAGTGCCCACATTTTCCCACGCACTCACAGCCGTTTTACGACACTTTTGTCAAACCAATTCAAACAAAGTTGCTGCCGCTGCCTTGCCATTCGGGCCGCCTTGAAACGCATCCAACGGATGCAGTTGCTCGTCTCGTGTTTGCTCTCTGCGGTCGGCGGGCCTTTATTCTATTGTGTTTTTTTGTATATTTCTTTTCGTCCGAAAAGGTGGTCAAACACCGAAACAAACTGATAAGGTGATAAGGTGGCACTTTTCCGGAGGGCCATCCTCGCTTAACCACCGAGGCGAAGGTGCTGCTACCGTGAGAGTTGCATCTGAGTTTGCTCAGCTTTGTGGTAGTTGTTTACCGAGAGCACTGGGAAATGGTCTTTTCTTTGGAAATAAACTGGATTAGATTTGGATTATATATTATTCGGTTTTTTAAAGTATTTATAGCTTTTTTGTTGGCTCACATATTTTATTAAAATTAATAAGAGAGATACTTGAAGGGGATACTTTAAAAATTACTTATTCCTATTTAAACTGATTTTATACCTTATTTCCTCATAGAAATAAAAATTGTAAATATTTTTGTATTTCGTTTAATAATCAAATAAATAAATGTATTTAAAATAATTACTTAATAAATAATTGGCTCACATATTTTATTAAAATTAATAAGAACTTGTAGGTACAAAAGTGTAACTAAAATCCTAGGGATACTTGAAGGGAAAACTTTAAAAATGACCTATTCCTATTTAAACTGATTTTTTACCTTATTTTCTTAGAAAGAAAAATTGTAAATATTTTAGTATTTCGTATAATAATCAAATAAAATAAATTCCTGAATAAATAAAACCCTCGCAAATATACTAAATTTCTCTCAGTGATCTAGCGCAAGTTTGTGTGGTTCCGGTGACAAGATACACATCTCGATATTGCCCACTCAACATAGGTCAGGGATCAATGGGAATGGAACAACTTGGACGGATCTTATGGTAAACTTATCGGAGCGCCCGTAAAGTATCCGCACATGGCGACCTCTCAAGACTCGAGACAGAGCCCGTTTCCCTTTCGATTTAAGCCGACTTTTGGCCCCATTCTTGGGCCAAGTCGTCGCCGCCAATGCCACTTCATCCGGAGTCCATTCTCTGTTATCATTTCATTTGGCGTCCTCAGCCATTCCCACTTCCACGGCCACTCTCGTTTTCACTTTCATTTTCTTGTTTTTTTCAATTTCCAAGTCAATTTATTTTTACAGCGCCTGGGCCGCACTTGAGCCAAGTGACAGAGACCCGAAAAGGACACGTATTCCCAGCTAGGAAAAGCTGCTGGATAGGCGTGAATCGAGGGGCGGCAAAAGGAGGCGTGGCACGCCGCAATGAAGAGCGACAGTTTAAGTGGCGTGAAGCAAGAGCCCTGCATCATTCTTTCTTCCCTCTATTTTTTTTTATTGTTGCCGAGCTTGGTTCGGTTGCAACTACAATCAATGCTGTAGATTGTCAGCCGGGAATATGTCCCTGACATTTGATGATTGTCATGTAGTGGTCCGGGTATCAAGCTCCAAGCGAAAGGCACTCTACAACCCGAAGCTCTGTATTTATTTCTTAGAAAGTAAGAATAAAATATAAATCATATTATTATTATTATTTATAAAATTAAATACTAAGTTCTTGAGCTCTTGATGATTTATTATTTACATTTATGAGTCATTGAAAACCTTTCCCCAGCATTTATTACATTCTAAGCTGGTTTGAATATATCCATGACTCATTTGTTATCATAAGCAGCCATTATAAGTTGTCTGAATATTTATAAAGCAAACTTCCGTGATTCAAAGCAAACCAATATGGAATATTATTTATTGCTTCCTGTCCTCAAAAGTATTCCTTTGCTTTCTAGTGTAAATATTGTGCTAAAAAACTGGCTAAAAAAATGGCTACACCTATTTTCCCGCTGGCGATTTTCCGAGCATCCGTCGAGCATTTGTGAACGGGATTTCCGTTGGTCGCAGCTTTCCAAAGAATAATCGCGTGGGTGTTCCTGCCCATGGAAACTGTGGCCACAGAACACCAAGCACACACATACACACGCACACCCACACCCTCTGGGATGTGTAAGGAAAAAGGATGCGGAAACGAAGCCGCGCTGAGCTATTGAACCCTTTTCGAAAAGCATATCGAGCGGATTTGTGCTGAAATGTACTTCGGGTAACAGATTATGGCCGGATCAAGTGTGCCTTCAATTTTATGCGCAAATGTTTAATATTTGGCAAAATACTTCAAGCTCAGCTAAAAGTAAAAGCTTAACTAACAACATGCCCTGGGAAATTAATTTAAATTCATCTTTGAAAGGGATAATTGTCGGCCTTATAATTTAATTTCAAATATTAATAATAATTAATAAAATAAATGAATAAAAATAATATATACAGAACAATTCTACAAAAGTTTTACAATCTTCTCTAAATGAAAAACAATGCTATAATAACTAGAAAACCCATCATACATATACTCAAAGTTTGATTATAATTAATTGTTCTCAAAACCAATCAATATAAATTTTTAATCACAAGCACACATATATTTTTTCCTATATATTCTTTACTATATATAATATATATTCTTATTTATATACTATATTATGTATAGTTTTTAACATATATCTTCATTAAATAACTTTCATACCCTAACAAAATTGAAAACCACTTCCGAGGGTAACCCTACAAATGCAGAAATATCATAAAGTGACAGGCTCTTCAGCTCATCAATTCGATGTTCCAATTCACTTCCGCTCCGCCGGGAGAAGAAGCCTTTAACCTTTCTGGGACTTAATCGGGAAATCATTTGGGCCTCACTGGCTTTGGCTCACTTCGTTCCGCCGAATTGGCTTATCCGCCTTTAGTTGGCTGGCGGCCATTGTCTCGCCATTGCTCACCTGCTTATAAATATGCCCATCGATGAGGCTGCAAAATGGTGTCAGCACCGCGCAGAGATGATCCCAATTAGGGATGGCATAAGCTATCGATACATCAATATTATTTAGAAAATATTATTCATGGCTATTGTATATCGATATACAAGTTTATTTACAATCAAGAATATTAACATTTTTTCGATATTTTTATCGTTTATTGGCTTTCTTCTCAAAACACATCCCTAACTTTTAAGAAAAATGCTTTGTAAATTCTAGCTGCAGCTCAGAGAAAAGTATGCAAAGTGAGAGTCTAGGCTGAAAACTTTTTGGCTAGCATTTGTGGTTATTTGTGGTTATGGCCACCGCAGCGACACCCTATGGCAACAACAAAAATACAACAAAAATACAGCACCATCAGCAACACTGGCGGCAACAACAAAATCAATATTTGCCTTGTAAGCCGCACGTGTATCTGTACTTGCTGTTGCCGCTGCACAAACTTTTACCGGCCACCAGGAGCTGAGGTTGCCGCTCTTGGCAGGAGGCGGGCTCAAGGGGGCTCAAGGGGGTAACTGGGGAGCGAGGGTGTTGCCATCATGAGGTGGAGCAACAGCTAGCAACATGTATGCCGACCTTGTCGGCTCCACCAGCTGCCAAAAGGCAGGACCAACGGTGGGATAAAGTTAGTTTTTGTAAAGATTTCAAAAGACTTTAAAGTTCACTAATAGTTCCTTAATGTAATGGAATTATAAAGAGGAAAACCTTATTGTAGTTTATTTTGTATATTTCTTATACAACTTTTATAAATTTATTTATATATTTCCAATTACTATTTTAATATTTAACATATTTTCCATGTATTTAGGAATTGAATTCCTACCCCATAAAAGCTTTGGAGTTGCTCCACTGTTCCCTTGGCTGATGGGCTTATGCGGTCTGGCTCCAAGTGGAGCTTTGTCCACACTCTGGGAATCGGGGGAATTGTTTGGTTAGGCTGCCCCGAGATGACTTGCTGGGGCCATGTAAATTGACTCGTCGCAGCCCCGAAAGAAACCTAGTTTCGGGATGGATGATATCAGAGTTGGGAACCCAGAGCCGAGAACGGTGAACGAAGCTCCCCACCACCTGGTCGATGGGGTGTGTGATAACACCCCGTCGGGACACACCGGACACGCAGATAAGCAACGGAATATTTATAGTGCCATAGCGTCGCAGAAGTCCTACCCGAAGTTGAGGCTCCTCCGACTCCGTTCCTTATTAAACTCCATATCTAATCAAGGCGAGCAAATAGAACATAAGAACCCGAAGCTAATGCTGGGAAGGGTTCCGCCAACGGGCAGCACATGGTATGTGTATTATTTAATAACAAACCCCGCCTCACCACTACCTATAGCTATATGGACTTATGAAGCAGTCTGCTCAAGTGTTTATGTGGGGTTTCTAGGAAAACATTTTAAGCTTCTGCCACCAAAAGAATGATTCATGCGAAATTCATTAAACCAGATCAAGCAGTTATATCATTTTTGCGGTCTCCCCTCCGCGCGAAGCGGATCATAAAAAATTAGCAAAAATAAACCACAAAATTATCAGCTTTAAGAGACACTTGATGTGCGCTCTTTTTTGGCAATCATATAATTAAATATGGGGAAACTTATATACTATAGTATAAAGGTCCTAATTAAAGGTCCTAAGGTATACCTAACTAATAATACATAATTCTATGAAAATTAGAAAAAATAAACCACAAAATTGTCAGCTTTAAGAGACACTTGATGTGCGCTCTTTTTTGGCCATCATATAATTAAATAAGGGGAAAGGTTATATTCTATAATATATAAAAAGGTTAATTCCAATTAAAGGTCCTAAGGTATACCTAACTAATAATACATAATACTATGATAAAAGAAACCAATTATATGAGTAACTATTTAACAAGAAGAACCCCTTTAAATTCCTACTGCCCTTAATGTACATCCATTAAAAATCGAAAACGGAAAACAATTTGCCATCGATTGCTGCTGTCAATCAGCGCAAAGAGTGAAGTAATTAAATAAAGCTTCCCCACCGATTTATAACATTTTTTCACCATTTGCAAGATTTAATTTGGAATGTGACAGACGCCAAGGTGGGCGGGGAGAACGATGTGCATTTAAGCGATTTTAAGTGGAAATAAACAAGGCTCATAAAGCGCAAGGTAAACAATTTCTAGTGGGACTGTGTGGCAGCATGGGGGAAGAGGAGTCAGGGGGAGGGATGTATATAAAGGGGAAATGGTGGCACACAACCGTGGATAGATAAAGGAAAGGAAATAGCGCTCATATCCTTGTACAAACACACACGTGCTCTTGACAGCGCTTTCTGCGCATTTTGCAATGAGCAACGAGCCCCGAACAGCGAACAGCAAAGGGGTTTGGGTTTCGAGTACAAGGGGGAACTGTGCCCAAGGATGTTTGTCCCTGGACAGCTGGGAGATGACCCCCATCCTCCCACACTGAGGGCAAAAAATAGCATTGGAAAACAATAAAAAACACATGCTTTGGCTATTGTTTTTCCGAAATTAAATTATTTTGAAAATGACACCCGGAAAGATATCATTAAAAAATCACAGACCGCGATAAATAACGTTTTTAGCAATTATATTTTAGCATAAAGAATATTTAAATGATAAGAGCTAAAACTTAACTTAATTAAATAAAATAAGACACTTAGTCTTAAGCCATATTGACTGAACTCATAATAATCTTTAAAAAAATGTATCAAAAGTGCTTTCAAATAAATTAAATGTACATTGAATCATTTTCAGATCTTTAATCTAAATAACTTATTTTGGAAATGACACCCGGAAAGATATCATTAATAAATCACAGACCGCGTAAAATAACGTATTTAGCAGTTCTAATTTAGCATAAAGTATATTTAAATGATAAGAACTAAAAGTTAACCAAATTAAATAAAATAAAATACTTAGTCTTAAGCCGTATTGACTGAACTCATAATAATCTTTAATAAAGTGATTCAAATAAATTAAATGTACATTGAAACATTTTCAGATCCTTTATATTGAAATTATCATAATTATACATTTTCTCCATCATTTTTTTTCGAGTGTAATCCCAGTGATAAGCGATGGCAACAAAAGAGAACAAAGCGCGGTGGGTAGGAGGTGGTTGACAGACTGAGATAAGGACTGGGATCCCTCCTCGAAGACCAAAGACCGAAGACCGAAGCCCGGAGACCAAAGACCGGAGGTGGAAGCCCCGACATTTGCTAATTGCCGGTCAAATAGAAGAGCGGAGCTACCAAGGATCCGGAGAATCTGAGGGATCTGAGGGACCAGGCCGTCTTTCTCACGACTCTGGACCAGAGTCTGAAGCGCCCCAATGCGGGACTGTCAAGTGTCAACGGCAGTCGGCTCCCGCGGTTCGCTTGGGTTGAGATCGACTGCGGTTAGGACCCCGCCACAGAGCCCCAACCCTCTCACTCCCCCACCTTGTTAGCAGTTAGCGTCTTTACGCTAAAAACATATTTATTCGCTTTTTATGCCTGAATTGATTTGTCGTCGTCGTCTTCATCTCGAGCATTTTGTTCCTCTGCGCCACACATTTATTGAGGCCTGTATTTTTTGTATCTTTGCATCTGGCGTCTTGTTATTGCCATTTCCTATTATTCCTGCCTTTGGCCAATTTGTTGCTCCCATCACACACAAGCCACTGGCTGTGTGTTGTCTAATATGTGTGAATGTGTAAATTCATTTATATTTACATATGCCTACAGATTCCCAATCGTTTCATTCGTACTACAGCCGGCAATACCTCCCTTTCCCTTTGCGGTTCGCCGAGTTTGTTTATCCAGTTAAATAAAAGAAACCAACGTATATATGCATATATATATATGCCTGGAAATTGTGTTAATCAGCGAACTCATCGAAGGCTGGGCCGGCAGGTTTAGTCATTCATGGGTTCTTCTCTGGGTTATGGTTCCATTGAGGTCTCAATTTGCTCTTCTGAGCAAACGATTAATTATGCCAGGATCCCCTTATTTAATATTTATAATAATTGTAATATATTGTATAATATTGTTCTTATTATCCTATCAAATATTGTTCTTATTCTTTTGTAAAATATTAAAGTCCCATCTTTTCGAACTTACTTGGCTGACGCCTGAACCAGGTTCCAGTCGTATCCCTCGAGGACCTTCATCACCGCACTGGTGATGCGTTCATCCTCCTTTCGGCCACCCTGGCCCTGGGCCTTCTTCTGTTCGGCTTTCAGGGCGTAATTGGCCAACACTAGGGTTTCCACCGGCTTGGCCCGGTCCTTGGAACCGCTTGGATTGGAACTTCCGCTCATGCTGGCAACTACACTGCAACAATCTCTGTCTGAATTGTGATTTGTTCAAGCACTGCACACAAAACTCCCGGCTCGCGAGATGTCGGGAATTAAGTCGAGCTTATCGGGAGTAGTACGGATAAGGTCGAGACGCGCCGAGGTTGACGGACGAACTGCGACTGATCTTGGGGATCGTTGCTCGGGCCGAGCAGCTGTGGGCTCGCCCCCAAGACGAGCTCGGCAGTCGTCGGTTCGCTTTGGACGATCGTGGCGATAAGCTAAAGACGGTGGTTGGCTGGATCGTTAGTCGGGTCTCTATATAGATATATGCAGTGTGGAATGGGGACTAAGGAGCTTAGGGCGGGGGAGCTGACGATTCACGGTGGGGGCGCACATAAAAACCGCGGTACGCGTGTAAACATTAACATGTTCATGTGAAATTAGGTGGCCCCAGAGCGGAATCGAATATCGGACGCGGAGTGACGACTGTCGCCGTCAACCGAGTATGGAAGATAATGCAATGAAATCGACTGACAGATACCTATTATCCAGATTATATAAATAATCTGACAAATGTGGCAGATACCTATGATACCTATTTTTCTAAATAATATTATACATTTGTATTATTTTCATTTTTTACCTAAGATAATGCAAAGGAATCGACTGACATATACCTATTATCCAGATTATATAAATATTCTGACAAATGTGGCACATACCTATGATAACTATTTTTCTAAATTATTTCCTTCATTAATATTATTATCATTTTTTAAATGGACTCGTTCATTTGAAATATTCTTAAAAAATAAATATTCTTCTTATCTGTTCCCGTTTAGGTGATTTTCTGACGGGTGTTCTCTTTGATTTTAATTTGATTATATATACCCAACGATATCATAAGCCAGGGTAGCAAAAAGAGACATAAATCGAAATGGAAACAGAAACAGAAATTAGTAACACTTTACAGCCACATGTGGATTTATGACACCTTCCCCCGACTTTGTTTCGGGTTAAGGGGTAGACTCTCTCGGGATCGTTAGAGACCTGCCACTTGTTGCAGCTGTATTTGGGAAAGGATCCTCATCGGTCCTCAATGAGGGGCTAATGAGAAGTCGATAAGACCATTAAGGATTTAAGGGTTACAAGAACTGAATGGATTGGCAGCCAAGACATTGGGGGTGTTAATATGACCGATTGGTTCCCAGGGTTGACAGACGCCGTTGGGATTTGTTTACCTTAATTGATTTTATTAAGTAAATAGATAAATAAATACAGAAAAAGTCTCCACGAAGGTATGTGAGATAAGCTTAGGAATAAGAATATATATATAAATATAAACAGGTGTTTAAATCCTTTTAAAGTTGCTTAGGAACTTGAAAATAATTTAATTACAAGCTGTTCTCGCCAATCAAGTTGTTAACTCTATACTAGAGAAATTTGCGCAAAAGATTATATTTATTAAAGGTGATGATTGGTGCTAAGTTCAGAAACTAATCGATAAATGGACAGATTTTATTGCAGTATGCTCTTAGGTTTTTAAAATTTTTTATTTTATATGTTTATTTTATTTGTATTATATGATGATATTTATATTCATCCCATCGGAACAAAATAAGTTTATGTTATTTTAAAATCACAAACCATTTCGCCTTTATAACCAGGTGAAATGTAATTAATATGCATATTTGATGATGGATCGGTTAACATAATCAACTAGAAGTCAAGATCAGGTGATCTGGTAAGGTCTTTCCATAACCACCTTGCGCTAGTTTTTTACCAATCAGAGCCCAATCCGATCCAAAATCGTAAAATCCCGAAGAAAATCCCAAAAAAGAAATGAAACCAGAAGAGCAGACAACGGAGAAGAGCTATTCATTTCACGATCGTAAAATATCGAGGAGCGTATGTAGTTTTGGTTACGCTTTTGTTTTCCAGCTGGTTTCAACTGGGAGTTATGGTAAGGAAACCAAATCTGTATCTGCATCCATTGGACCCGGCGAATACTTCTTTTCCCATTTTATTTCGGCCGCGGGGGGATTTTTACAACTTTATAATTTTTACAACTCAATTAACTTTTTTCAAACGTCGCCGCTCGCAACGAATATCGAACAAATCGAAGTAACAAAAATTAAACAATAAAACAGAAAAATGCATAAACGGAATCATAAATACCTAGTCCATTTCAGATATTTTTATGCGAATGGGGGAGATGAGAACCGAGCGAGTCAAAACTGACGTAAAGCGGAGCCCGTTTTTGGAAGTGTCATAAAAGGCATCAAAATGAAAATTATATGATACTCAATAAAAAAAGGAAAATACTGAACTTCTCCGCAGGCTTCGCTGCCATTCAGTGCTGTCAACAATATACTTAAAAAGAAACAAGTCAAATCAAAAGACTTCAGAGGACAACACTTTAAATATAAATATAATATATATATATATAAATTAGGAACAACTATGTAAAAATAAATCACATAAGGGACAATATAAATTTTCCATTTTCTCGATCACTTAAAATTTTATACTTTGTGAACATTTAAGTTTAGACTTATTTTGTTTGATGAAATATATTCAAAAATAAAAAGTGTATTTATATTAAATTGAATAAAGATTTTACATAATGCAAAGTACCGAAAATGTTAACTAGGCATAAAGAAAATCACTAAAATACTTGCTTAAAATATATTTAAGGTTACACTAAAAATATTAAGAATTTATAGAGAATATATGTATTATTTATAAATAACAGAAATCATTTAAGAATAGAGTCTAAATTACAACCCTAAAAAAATTGAAAACTATGTGACCATGCACTTCCGCTGATAAAGAGTGTTACCATTTGTAAAAAAAAAAACAAACAAGTCAAACTGACAGCACTGAAGCCGCTGCCCCAATCGACTTTAGTTCGGTGAACTGCAGCAACTGGAAAATTGATTCGCGTCTAGGAAATTTAATGGGCCAGCATCTAACAATTCCCCCGCCGCCCTGAACGTTTTTTATTTTCTTCCCCAACCGGCGAACTTCAAAGCGTGGAAACTTGTTGATAAACAAAATGTTCGGAGCGCAAAAAAAGTGCTAAAAATATTTTGAATTAATTAAAAAATATTGTGCGCTATACAACAGAGGCAAATTAATATTTTTCCTCGGCATTTTTCGCTGGTTTCATAATCAAATTGGAGCACACATCGCAGAAAGGTCGAAATGCATCCGAAAGGGACGGCAAGAGGGAAAGGGAAAGGGGGCGGGGCGGCGGATGCGACGACCGCTTGACAATTTGCGACTTGGCATGAAATCGCATTATTTGATCTAAGCCGCCGGCTATATCTCGAATGTATGCATGTATGTATATGTATGTATGACTGCAAAGTCGGCGCTAAACGAAACCAAATGGCGCATTCGTAGGCTGCCGCCGTTAGAAGAAGCTGAAAATGAGCGGGGGGGGGCGGGGAGGCTAATGAGGGGGCGTGGCAGGCGGAAGATGGGAAAGATGAGGAAGGAAGCGAAGCCTCCAGCCGGGCGACATGTGCTGCGGAAATATTTTGTAAACAATAAAAGCCACGACAGGCACTCAGGAAATATGCAAAGTAACAAAAAGAGCACTGCGAAAAATTACGTTTTAGTTATATTCAAATAAATAAATATATATATCATAAAATAATTAATAATTTATGAAGATCTAATTTCGTCAATTGAGTAAATCCAATCCATTTAGGTTAAATGACGCCCTTAAAAATAATTTAAAAATAGATCTTAGCATATTATCTTTAAAGCGTTTAATTTAATCACTCGGTTTATGTTGCAAACTTTGTTATAATAATTTATAATATATGAGATCGCTAAAGATCTTGTTTATTTTTGCGCAGTGATTATTCCCGTATTGCCATCCCGCTCCGACTGAGATCATTTCCATACACGCGCCGCAACACCCACACTCTCTCTCACGTCAACAATAAGCTTTGTTATTGCTTCTCACCTCTACTGCTGCTCTTCGCTCTATTCCAGTTTTTAATCGTGCCCGTGACTGACCATCGGCCAACGTCGTTTTCCATTCGCCAACGATCATCGCTTGTACATGTGCCGGTGTGTTAGTGGGTAAGAGAGCGTAAGTGTGTGTGAGAGCGGACATGCGAGTTTTTGTGTTTGTGTTTTTATCTTCAATTGCTACGTTGAGTTTCTTTGTTTTCTCTTTTTTCCAGCCAATGGGAAATAAAAGGCGGGATTTCAAATAAATAATAAAATGTCCATAAATAAATATAAAAGAAATTTTTATAATGGTTTTGATGGGATTTTTTTCTTGACCCTCTATTTTATATTAATGAGCTATATAATTTGGCTTGCTTATTAAATTGAATCACACTTATTTATTATTATTATAGATATTTTATTTTATAAATAGATATATTTAAATATTTTTTGTTCTGCTTACCTGACGTCTTTGAGCTTAACTTTCTGTGCCCGTCCCTGAATATTTTACTTATTTCAATGGGTTAAGCTTAAATATAGTAAACATATTAAAACTGTAGAAAAACCATCTGGCCTTTGTAAGCTTAACATAACTCTGCTTTTAGCTTATTTGTTGTCAACCGTTATATATGCACGATGCCAATTTGTTCTATTACCCAATTATGTTGATTTATTTGGAGTATATTTTTTATAAAATAAAAATATTTGGCAGTTCCCAGCCCGAATTCTCTACTTTTCCCTGCACCCCAACAAAGAAGCAGAGACGATTGCTTATCAATTTTGAGTGATTGCTTATCTACCCCAATGCGAAGCTCGAAATAAAACACACCTTGACATACTCACACTTACACTCTCTCGTACATATTTCCCATATGCATATCTACCGTTACCCTTTGCTTCCCTTTTATGTATGTCACTGTTTCTTAGGTTTCACATTTGGAAAATGGAGGAGTGGTGGGGAGAGGGTTACCTACAAAGGGGGGCTAATGGAATTCACACGTGCTTTGCTTTATGGGGAATCGCAGCAATAAAAAATGTTAGCGTTTCTGTTACCAGTCAGTCAGGTATTCCGTTACCTAAAAGAAACTCTGATATCAAAATTGGCATCCCTTTAAAAAATGCTGCAAGATATGGGACAACAATGAAAGGTGTCCTCTTTCCTTTTGTCTTTTCTCTCATATTTGTATTTGAAAATGTTATATTAAAATATTATCCAAACTGAATTTGAGTGGTGGAAAATGTACACTAAGGCATTGATATCTTGCATCAAACCAAAATTAATCAAAACTCAGATTTATTTTTATAAACAGATAATGGTAAGCAACAAAATTGGCTATTCAGCGGCATCTATATATGGCTAATGTCTGTCATCTGAATATGTTTAATAATCAACCCGTTTAAACAAATAAACTTCTAGTTTTCCAACGATTCTGATTTAGATCCAGATTGAGTATATAGCATTAAAAGGCAACATGCCGACAGTTGAACATTTATCGTTTTACATAAGTTACATGAGTAAGGTCTTGTATGTTCATGTATATATACATTGTAACCTATCAATGTTTCCCACCCTATAAGCAATGTTTCCAACCTATTTTAAATTCCCACTTTAAATTTGTATATATTGAGTATACCAACAAATGGGTAATTAATGATTATCTTTCTTATTTATAACCAAATTTTAAATAAAAAAGAAGTCATAAGTGATTAAACCTAAATAGAAATAACGTTTTTGAGGAAATTAAAAAAAATCCCGCTTATAAAGTTCCAACCCTTTGTTAAGCAAAGTTTTCAACCTTTTCGTTGAAACCGAAATGTTAATTTAGGGTATTTAAATACTGGTTATTTTCATCTATATCGGCGCGGTCACACTGAATATCAAGATGGCGTATAAAGATTTGTAAAATCGTCGAAAAAATCTATGTGAAATTGCCGAGAAAATTGTTAAATAAGAGCGCAGCGTCGATGCAAAACGTAAGTGGCTACCAGGAGTGTGTGCGGAACGGGGCGAGAGGCGCGAACATAAGCGGCGGCGACGGTGACCACGCGCAGGTAAAGTCAACGTTCACGGATTTGCCAGCAGCAGGCAACTTTTGTGTCTCACTCGCCAATGTGTGAGTGTGTACGTGTCCGTGTGCCGTGTCCGTGAGTCCCCTGGCTGTGTATTGGTGTGAAAATGCTGAAGCAGAGGCGCTAGCAACGTGCTCGCAGCAAAAACAACGGGCGTGCGAGCGAGACGACCAGTGTGTGTGCGTGCATCTCTTTTGCCAGGGCATAAGTTTTGCTTTTTTTTCTCTCCTTCGCCGTTCGCTGAAGTTCCGTTTCGTTTATTTTCTTAACAATTGAAGGCGCCATAATTGTGTTTGGTTTGCTATAACGTGATTATAAAATCAAAAAAATTACGTAGAAAAACGCTGAAAGTTTAAACTAATGCAATGTTTTATTTGTATTGCGTAAAATGCGCTTGCGTGTGGCCCCAAAAGTGAGTTAGTGTGTGCGGGTGTTAGTGTGACTGCGTGTGTGTGTGTTTGAGCAGTACAACAAAAACAAGTCGTGGGGCTAAAACAAAGAAAATTCAGAAAATTCTGCCGCTCTTGTGGAATAATCAAATCCAATTAAATGCAAAAATTCGATTTCGATTTCAGTCGAATTAGAAAAAGCAGCAGCGGGCAAGGGTGAAGAAGCAGCGACGCCAGCAGAGCAGCGGCAGCAGAGAGGTAAAGGAAGTGGAAACAGAGGAGTGACCGAAAAAGAAAACAAGGTAAGATTCAAATGTGTCCCACTGTCTTTCGGTTTTCCTTTTCATACTCCTCTTTATCAGGAACCGTTACTTGTTCAGTGCAGTGCAAGTGCCGTTAGTTTTCGGAGAATATTGACGTCGCTTAATTAATTTCAAATATAGAAATGTTTATTTATCCGATATCCGTTTTTATTTTGGCGTTTTGCTATTTTTTTTCTGTTTGCCATTTTTATGGCGCCTGATGGAACAACTGTTTCGTCTTCTCCACCTCTCCATCCTCTCCGTTGTTCCGCTCTTCGCCTCTTCTTTGTTCTTTGTGTGTTTGTGTGGCTTTTTTTTTCGCTTCTTGCGGAAGCTTTTCGGCTGCCGCCAACGCAACGTGCAGCTGTTTTGCAATTGTAATCAGATAATTTGTTTAAGTAATTCAGTTAGTACAACTGGGATATACCCTATAAAAAGAGGTATTCCTAATTGGAAAGCCATAAATAACTCGCT
Source organism: Drosophila pectinifera (assembly GCA_008042775.1). Taxonomy (NCBI): domain Eukaryota; kingdom Metazoa; phylum Arthropoda; class Insecta; order Diptera; family Drosophilidae; genus Drosophila; species Drosophila pectinifera. The sequence goes on from VNKC01002180.1 coordinate 51,918, forward strand.
TAGAAATGCGTTTGTCTCGCTTGCACACAGAAATAGGAAAACTAGAACATAAGTAGCCACAAAAACAACGGTACATTTCGGTTACAGTTGTCACTAGTTAGAGCGGATCATTGGGACATTTATAACGATATTGTAACTTTTTAAACATTTTTTTTATTTTTAATATATTTGTTGATTTTTAAACAATAATTTTGTTAAAATATAGTTATTGTACAGAACCTTCTTTTAAAATCTATTTACATTTATTATAAATAACTTAATAGTAATCTATTAAAAATGACATTAAGCCGAGCATATTTCTTAATATATTTCATTTAATTTACACTATTAAGTTGTTACATTAAATAAGACCAAAGGTTCACTGAAATAAGTCTTCACTGTTCACATCGTTCACAGTAAATCAAAGTCAACGCGAGAACAACAACAAAGTACAGACAAGTTTTGAGGTTAGAACAAGAGGGAGGGAGAAGGAGAGCGTGTGAGCGATCGATGCGTGAGCGGTAAAAGAAAGCGAAGAGAAGAGCGAGCAATAGAGGAGAGAGCTAGATATAGAAAGAGCGCAACGAGGAGAGAGCCAAAAACAACAATTAAACTTAATTTTGTCATTTATGCCCGGCAAGTGAAAACTTTCAGCTTGTTGCTTCTTTTCTCCTACGTTTATTTACGTGTCGCTTCCTATGGCACCTATGGCTTCTTCTATTCGTTTTATCTCCTTGTTTGTGCTTTTCCCCACAGAAAGTGTCATTTAAGTGGCATTTTTACAGTTCCTGCGTTATATTTGGTTTTTCACTCGCCTTTGTCGGTAATTGTTTACTCCTCGCACACATTTCATTTATCTATTTGTTATTAATCTTATTCTTAGTTGTTTTTCGTTGATTTAGTCTTAGCATTTTTTGAGCTGATTCATATTTCCGATTTTTGTTGTCGTCACGTTGACGCTTTAAATTTCTTGGAAATCTGCACTAGAAAAAAAAAAACAAACTTATAATTTCATCACATAATATAAAACGACAAAGTTAGTTACTGAAGATCGATTTGGGAATTATTTTCTGTCGTCATAAACAGTTCTAGAACTATATTAAATCTACATATCGTAATGTTGTAAATTTAATAAAAGAACAATTCTTATTTATACTACTTTTTATCTAAGACGTAAAAAGTATATTTATGATATAAGGAATTCTTTAATATACCGATATATTATGTACATATAATTCAGGCGGGCGCCTGTTTTCACTTTCACAAGTTTCTCGCGTTTTACTTTTCAAAAACGCAAAACACAACAATAAATATGCGAAAACCGGTACCACGCCTGATTGATAAGACATTTTCGCTTAGAAATGTTTACAGTAATTTAATAGTGATATCTAGCAATAAATGCACCCAACCAATATTAAATATTGCGTCAACGTATTTTCTTTGTGTACAGTGTTAATTTTATTTAGCATCACTTGTTTTCCCCATTCGTAATCAATAAAATCCACACAAAAACAAAAATAGCCGAGATCAACTTTTATGTTTGTGCGAGGTTCGGGTTCTTATCTTTTTCGGTCCGTGAATTTTTTTTTTTGTATTTGAATTTGCATTTGCGATTTCCTTTACTTTTACGAGAGCTCGACTTGTTCCCTTCCCCTCTCTTTTATCTAACAGTTCCACACAATTTCGATATTGATTGCTTCCTGTGAGATTGTTTTTATTTCACGGAAATCCTTATCACCTAAAAAACAACAAACAAATATGAAATATACACGTTTTTCGAAAATGTTTACGTTGCTATTTGAGAGACAATAAAAACTGAGATTTCCCGCTTAGAGCTGTTGATCACGTACGCCACGGAAAAAGGGAGAATCAGAGAAAATTTTACTAATTAACCGCTATGTTCTAGAAACTTGTCAACACAAAACACTAACAAACGATTTTTTTCTTTCAGAAAATCATAACAACAAATATCCGGAAGCGACTGCCTAAAGTAAAAACGGAGAAAAAAAAAGAGCTTAGACGAAAGGACAGCGCCAGGTGAGAAAATTGTGGGAAATCCGGGAGATATATGTATGTATATTTCGAAGTGAAAATGTTTAATATAATAGGTTTCTAGACATGGCTGTCATGGCTGTATAAAGTAATACGCAAAATTGGTAAAGATTTGAGGAAACTAGATTATAAAAAGTGTGCATAGTAGTACGTCTCGAAATTAAACTAAATTTCTTTATGTTTTTATTCATCAGTTATCATCGTAGTATTCATTGAAAAAAAGGTCGGTGTTCTTCGAAAAAAATAACAAAATTCAATATTCAACGTAATATTCTCATTGCTTTCATATATCTCTACTTACTATAGTACTTTATTTAGAGGTTTACGTTAAGTTAACGTTTAAATCTTAGGTTTACTTTCGGTTATTGAAGACATTTATTTGTTCCATTGAAAGGTTTGAAAATTACTCTCTTTTCCATGATACCATTAAGATTTTTGATAATTTCTACAAGGAAAATTAATACAAATATTTCTTTTTTCCTTTAGCGAAAGGCAACGCACGTCGTCGCCAGCGAAAGGAACTCCTCCACATCCGAGGTAATCTCACTCTGCACACAACACACAAACAGACATCCAAAATGGAGCTGCGCGTGGGTAACAAATACCGGCTGGGTCGCAAGATCGGTTCAGGATCCTTTGGCGATATTTACCTGGGCACCACAATCAACACCGGCGAGGAGGTGGCCATTAAGCTGGAGTGCATTCGCACCAAGCATCCCCAGTTGCACATCGAGTCCAAGTTCTACAAGACGATGCAGGGCGGTATCGGCATACCGCGCATTATCTGGTGCGGCAGCGAAGGCGACTACAATGTGATGGTAATGGAGCTGCTGGGGCCCTCGCTAGAGGACCTGTTTAACTTCTGTTCGCGCCGCTTCTCACTGAAGACGGTGTTGCTGCTGGCGGACCAGATGATCTCCCGCATCGATTACATTCACTCGCGGGACTTCATACACCGCGACATAAAGCCAGACAATTTTCTAATGGGCCTGGGCAAAAAGGGAAACCTGGTGTACATCATTGATTTTGGCCTGGCCAAGAAATTCCGGGATGCTCGATCGCTAAAGCATATCCCTTACCGGGAAAACAAGAACCTCACGGGCACAGCCCGCTACGCCTCGATCAACACACATCTTGGTATCGAGCAGTCGCGACGCGATGACCTGGAATCCCTCGGCTACGTCCTCATGTACTTCAATCTGGGCGCATTGCCCTGGCAGGGCTTAAAGGCGGCCAACAAGCGACAGAAGTACGAGAGGATCTCGGAGAAGAAGCTGTCCACCTCTATCGTGGTGCTGTGCAAGGGCTTCCCCAGCGAGTTTGTCAACTATCTGAACTTCTGCCGCCAGATGCATTTCGAGCAGCGGCCCGACTACTGCCACCTGCGCAAGCTCTTCCGGAATCTGTTCCACCGCCTGGGCTTCACCTATGACTATGTGTTCGACTGGAATCTGCTGAAGTTCGGCGGTCCCCGCAATCCGCAGGCCATTCAGCAGGCGCAGGACGGAACGGACGGCCAGACGGGACACGATGCGGTTGCCGCAGCAGCGGCTGTGGCAGCGGCAGCCGCCGCGTCATCGCACCAACAGCAGCAGCACAAGGTGAACACGGCGCTAGGCGGCGGCGGTGGTGGTGGAGGCAGTGCAGCGCAGCAACTCCAAGGGGGCCAAACACTGGCCATGCTGGGCGGAAATGGAGGAGGCAATGGAAGCCAGCTGATTGGCGGCAATGGACTCAACATGGACGACTCGATGGCGGCCACGAATTCATCGAGACCGCCATATGATACGCCGGAGCGACGTCCATCGATACGGATGCGCCAGGGTGGCGGTGGAGGTGGCGGCGGAGGAGGCGTCGGCGTGGGCGGCATGCAAGGCGGCGGGGGCGTGGGAAACGCCAAATAATATTTTATCGTTTAAAATGCAACGCTGGACACAACACAGTAGACAGACAGAACTCAGCAGCAACAAAACTATACATGTAGAATATATAGTTATATATACCTAATATATATACGATACTTGCTTTATATATGCGGTAAACACATGTTGAATGTATCCAAAACGGCAGGAGGACCAGGTCCCTGCCGAGATATGATATGAGATGAGGATAAAGGAAGGACAAAAGCAGTGTAAAACAAGAGAGAGGAGCAGAGGCAGTGCAGAGCAAAGCGCAGCGCTTTCCTTCTTATCTCTTCTTTTTTTCTTGTACATTTTCGTTTTGTTTATTGACATTTTTGGTTTCTGCTCCAAGATGTTCTGAATAGAAAAGGAGAGACGGGGCGCGCTTATTATTAATAATTAACTAGCCTATGATTAATTTAATTTATAAATGTAGACCATAAAACGATTGCAACTTGGCTGCAAGAAACTGCAACGACTGCAACATTGTTCACTTCGATTTGAGATCCTTACGAGCATGAGCAGAGGGAGGTAGCAGAGATCGGTTTGAGGAGGGGCTTTGGAGGGATTTGGAAGGATACCAGCCAGGATGATACGCAGGCATTTATTCTGTTTTGCATTTGATAACTGAACTGGCTCTATTTTTTCGTTGTTATATCAAATCCCTGCCCCGATCACATAACAATTCGATTATAAGTGTAATATTTGTGTAAAAGAAACAAAGGACACCCACGATAACCGCGAGTGTCCCTAACCCTAGACTAGGCAATAGCGTAAGCGAAACAAATCCATTCAGAAGCAGCATATAAAGCAAAACACACCACACACCCCATGTAACCTAAGTTGAATCACGATAATGATTTATAAATAAGCTAAAACACAGTGCAGTAGAGGAGGGTACGTTTCTTTTTAGCTTTAAGCAATGCTCTGATTTTTAAGGCCCCTCCTATGTTATTAAATCTTGATGTAATGCCCAAGAAATCCCTATATATATACGTTTATATATACTTTTGTGGTCTGCGCTTTAGCTGGATGTGTTCATTATATATTTCTCCCATTTTTCAAATGTAGTTTATCAAGCGGTAGGGGGGGAAATCCCTGATTAATTGAGTGGAGCTTTTTGTTTACGAAAAAAATTAAACACAAATCATGTAACTAAGATAGAGAGGGCGTATAAATAGCGCTTAGGAATACACAAAACAATTTGCATTAACGTTTCGATTTAAACATACGAAATAAAAACGAGAAAATCCCCTCAGCATAACGCTAGCTAATAAATTATAGCTATAATATGAAATTTGTCTATAAGTAATACCAAACCATGGAAAAATAAAACGAAAATACAAAAAAAAAAAAAAACAATTAAAAACAAACAAAACTTAAATTCTAAATGCGCCAAGATGAAAATGGGTAAAATTTAAATAAAAATATATAAATTAATATACGAATTATATCTTATGAGAGAACACGTAAACAAACATGTAAATCCCCGCAGTCTAGAAACTAACAAAAATCAGTCGAAACACAAAATCGGATCACTAAACGCAGCAAAAGCCACTAAAAACTTAAATAAAAATGCATTACGTGATATTTCTTACAAATTGTTTTTATGTTTTCTTGGTTTTCATTGCCATTTCATTTCTATATCCAATCCAAGCGCACGACTTGCAACTCGACCAACTTTGTAAACACGACTATATACATAGCTCAGCCAGAGAGATCGGGGATCCTCCAGATAGATAACCCCACAACACCACCTTCAGCCCGGGAGAATTAATAATAATTAAGAGCCGAATGAATAATCTAGCGAGTGTACATACGAAATATCCGAATTATCCCTAAACGAAGTAAACAAATTAAATATATGTGTGATTTTCCTCCTAGCATACAAAGTACTAAACAATTAGCATTTTATCGAGAGAAACAAAATATAGAAAAAATCGAAAACCGATGATTCAACTGATTCATAATAATTATGAGCCACTAAAAATGGAAAACTAGGCGATCGTGTGTATGAAAAGTCCATTCAGCATAAGCGAAAAATAGAGAAACTAACAAATTCGAAAGTTTTGTATAATTAACTGTATATGTATATTGAAAATAGAATTTTGAACTACAAAATAACTAATTGAACTTGAATCGAAATCGAGTCGGAATTAGAATATCAAGTATATCATGGGCGATGATATGAAAACAAAATATTAACAAACCACCAACAGTGATATGGAATAAACAAAAAATAAAACAAAAATACACATAATAAATCAAGAGAGTTCATGATATTTGAAAAGAACCTTAGATCCGGAAATCGACAGATGTATATCGATAAGTGCACGCCACATTTATGTAATTAGCAAGTATTTCGAATTAAAAACAAACCGAACATGAATATGTATGTGTGAACAGAATAAAAGCAGCCACTAAATAAGCCACACCACTCACAATAACAATTACGAACGAGGCATTAAAAAGCTTAAACAATAATATAACACATTTCATCGGAATTCATTTTAAAGCGATTTTTATCGGTCTCGAGGGGAAATTCGATAAAATTGATAGTACTTCGATTTACAGCTTTTCAGATGAGTGGTATTATCCGTCATCAGCATCCATCGCTGTTCTACGTCAGCATTGAGCTTCAGGTTCAGCCCAGAATTAGAAGAGTGTCACTGGAATATTTATTGATATATTTGCAAATGAAAAAAAAAAAATTAATTCCCCTTGCAAAATTATTCCCATTTTGCAAAGAATAAAATATATTAATTTCCCTTTTATTTTTGATTTCTATAAAAACCTACTATCTACTACTACTAATAAGGTAAGCATTATTCAACAGTTTTAATTATTTTCTCAGACTTTAATTATTTCAAAAATTTTTTAATAATTAAAGAATAAATGATCCAGGAATCGCAGTCTAAGTAAATGGAAAAAGAAAGACCAACTTTACTATGGTACAAAAATATTTTTAGAGCAATTTTTATATAAAAAGCTAGGGATTATATAATTCATATATACTCTTGTTAGTGATCATGATTAAATTTTTTATTAAATATACAAATTAGTGTCATCATTTTATTATTAAATACACGATGTGGCAACGCCGTTACGTAACTCTGGCAGCTCTTCCCAAACCAGCTGACTTCGTTGTTTGTGGCATTTCTTCGCTTTTCTTTTAGGGTCACGCTGAGCACGTCTTATTGGTTTTTTTATTGGAATTCTTCGTCGAAAAGGTTAATAAAAGCGGCAAAATAAACAATTACTTGTGTTGTATGACCATCCGAAGATTCGGAACATATTAATTAAGCAATTACATTGCAGGTTTGGTACCTGAAAGAAAAAGGAAAAGCCAAAAGCCAGAAGATGGGCGCCAGACAGTCTCAATCCCGCGAACCCCGATCCGTTTCGATGGAGAATCCAACTCCTGCCGGCGTCATAGATATATCCGATGATGTGGTTAAGCGCCTGAAGGCTGGCATCTCACAGCAGGGTAAAGTATTCCAGTACATAAAGCTAGAGATCTTAGGGATATAGCCCAGAAATCAGCTGGGAACGGTGTTATGCAACAATTGTCAAAACGGGCAATTGTTTATGCCAACCACAGGCCAATCCCGCTACGAGGGACTTCTTTAGGGTGCATTTCCCAAAACTCATTTCTGAATCCTCCTTCCAGCTCGGGAGCACGCCGCCGCTGCGGAGGAGGCCAAGCCATCGACCACGGCGCCACCGAAGGCAGTGGCCAAGCCTGTCACATCTTCGCCGGCCGCTCCAGCGCCCACTCCCAAGGTGTCCTACCCAACGCCAACGCCCATTTACGTGCAGGGCGGGGGACACACCATTAGTGCGGCGGATGTGCAGCGCCAGATGAATCAGGAGCTGGTCAAGAACGACGAACTGTGGAAGGAGCGCATGACGAAGCTCGAGGAGAACCTCAAGAAGACGAACACCATTCTGGAGAAGGAGTACGCCAATGCGGTGGAGAATGTGCACAATCGATTTGTGAGCACGGCTGCAGCCCACAAGGTGCCGCCCTGCCAGGAGCTCAAATCTCAGTTGCTCGCCTGCTACCGTTCGCATCCCGGCGAGACACTTAAGTGCATGGAGGAGGTGGCCCAGTTCCGGCAGTGCATTGATCTGCATCGCATCAAGAAGCTGGATGCAGAGCCTGAAGCACCGAAGGCGGCTTCAAAGGCCACAGTTCCCGTCGCCAAGGCGGGCTAAGAGACTCTTCTATTCTGTGTCCTGAGTTGTTGATCTGTTCTTAGAGGCCTTCTACGGGTTTTTGTATAAATGATTGATTGAGCAAACAAAGCGATATCAAAAGCGACGAAAGTGTCATTGCGAGCGATAGTAAACTAATTTAAATGAATCAAGCGAGACATGTTTTAATGGTGGAATTAAGTCAATTAAAACACAGATAACTTTGTAGTACTTCTATTAGGTAAATATCAATGATATCTCCTCTATTCTCTCACATTTAATAACGCAATCCGTAATACAATCCATAATACTAATTAAACCAACAGGAATTACAGAAAGAAAGATGCAAAAGCAGCTACCAAAATGGGGATCAAGGAGGCACCCAAAAGGGCGGCATTACTCTTTTTACTCTCTTTACGCTCTACGTGATCTTCGCAGGAATCGTCAAAGTGTTTGGCGGGACCCATACAGCCCGCATAGCTCATCACGTAGGCCAGATAGTTCTGCTCGAAGACGCCGCGGATAAGACTGGAACCGGGACCATAGGCGAAAACCGCCACATCTTCACCCCCGTGGGTTTCCTCCTTTCGGGGAACTGTGGCCATGTGGCGGTAGGTGGGAGCTGCTCGCTCCTCGGCCGTAAACTGCTTCAGGGGCAGCCATATCCTGGAGCTATTCTGGGGCCGCGAGTCGTTGGCCAAGTGATCCCAGTAGCCGGGTCCATTGGCATACGATATGGTCTCATAGACCATGGGATCGTTTTTCTCATGCGAGTTAGCTGTTCCCAGGATATCTGCTCCTCGAAGAGCATATCCATTGAAGGTGACCGCATGGGAGTGATCGGCCGTTACAAGGATCAGAGTTTCCTCGGGATTCGTGTTTTTGACTGCCGCCTGGATGGCCAAGTCGAATTCGTAGAGCTCGTGGAGGGCAGCTCGCGCATAGTTCATGTGGTGACCCTGATCGATGCGACCTCCCTCCACCATTAGCACATATCCCTTTGAATCGTCTCCTCTATCTAGGACTGCCAGAGCTACCTCTGTCATCTCTTCCAGCGACGGCTCGCCCGCCTCTCTGGCTATGGAGTAGGTGATGTGATTGTTCCGGAACAGGCCCATCAAGTGATCCACCTTCTTGACATTCACCTTCAACATATCTTTTCTGTTGTGAACTAGAGCCGGGGCCTCTGAATCATTGGCATGATGAGCCAGCCACTCGGCAGCAAGATTCCTGCCATCGCCTCTCTCGCAAATGGTTTCCGTGGGTCCCTCAAAGGCTGTTGTCATCACCTCTGAGGTATTCAAGATACCCATGGGGGACATTCCTCCTCCCAGAATAACATTGAAACGATTTCCCGGGGCAGACTCCACCAGCTGTCGTGCTATATCCACGTGAATACCCACAGACTCAGTGGGAACCTCCGTGTCGCACTCCCAATCCCGGTTGTATATATGGGCAAAGGTGGCAGCTGGCGTAGCATGCGTGATCCTGGTCGTGGTGACAACTCCAGTGCGCTTTCCCTCCTTTTGGGCCCAATCCATAATGCTCTGGACGCGACCCGATTTGGCATTTGTCTTGGAGCGAGTGGCATCCACTCCAATGGCTCCATAATGAGTCTTAGTTCCGGAGAATAAAGCCGTGGCTGTTCCGGCCGAATCGGGAACCTGTTTGTCCACATTGTAAGTCTGTAACGGAATGGGAAATGTTCGTGAATATTTATATTGAATTGAATATCATTCCATACAGATCATTTCTGACTTAAAATTAATTATACAATCTGTATATATTAACTTTGATTTAATCAGGCCTTCACGACTTTATTAATTCGTGTTTTACTGACCTTTGCCATTCCGGTGTTGGGGAAATCATCAAAGACCAGTGACTCCTCCTCGCCAGGACCGTGCTTTAAGTACTGACCCTTGTAGATGCGGCCAGCACTAATCGTGGATACACCCATGCCATCACCAATGAATATAATAATGTTCTTGGCCTTCTTCTGGTAGGACTTCTCGCTAACTTTTTCCGCCTGCTTAATCGTTTTTTCTAACTGCTTTAGAGCCACTTTGTGCCAGAATTCCGCATCTGAAATAGAAATAGAAATTAAAATAGTAATTCTATTTAAATCGCAATAGAACTTGTTGGGTAAATCCCAAACATGTCACGTATTAATTGCCCATCTCCAGTAAAATCCAGTTGCCACTCGAACCGTTTCTAGTTCGAGTTTAGGTAGCCGACTTATTTGTATAAGTATTGCGATTTATTTTCCTGGGAACGATGAAAATGGGGTTTCCGCCTCTCAAACCGAAACTAATTTTACACTAATTTATGCACTAGAAATATATTGCTTGGGTCATCAAATATTCGGCCTTGCTTAATACGTATAGTATAGCTCACTATTGAGAAGGGATTACTTAATTAGGTATTCTGTTTTTATACGACGATGTAGTTAATAACTTAACGGCTCATCAAAGTTGATCTTAATTTCTTAGGTGGGATTCCTACTAGTTATCTAAGTTTTTATATAAATTCTAAGCAAATTTACTTTACATTTTAAACGAAAATGATTGTTAAAGAAGGTCATAAATAAATTCATATTTTCGAATTGAATTTTGATTTATTGCTTTTTATTAATATAAATTCAAGTTCAAGTTCAAATATTTTATGTAATTATCTTATTTAATTTGCATTTCCTTTCTCAAATTTGGTACGTGCACTTGCTGATTCACCTGCGGTGATTATCATTTTGTTGATGTGTAATTAATATTCCATTGAGGTAGCTTAAGTATGGGGTCTCTGCCACCCACTTCCACGCACCACTTACCGCCCAGCGCCCCAAAGGCCCCGACACTGAGACAGGTTACAGTTAAGCTTCACTGCCTGACTGCTAATTTAGGTTTGCCAATGAAATTAAGAGTCTATGTTTATGGTTTAAAAGCAGCTTTTCTGACAGCTTTTCTTAGTGGGAAAAATACTTTATTGTTTGCTAATATTACTTATCAAAAGTATGTCCAAATTAAACAATTAGTGGAGCCTAAGCAATTGCGGTTTTAAGTCTGTCTTGATCTTAACCGCTAAATCTGTTTTCAAGCACGAAGAGAAGATATTTTAGGTGTAAGTAATGCCATTAGTTCCACTAGATTAATCGGTTTTTATTAGAAAAACTAGGTCAAAACAATATATATATATGGATTTGAATAAATTCTATACTATTTTTATACGCTCACTGCATCTGAAAATTGTTTACTGATTTATTTATTTTTTACGGGCTAACACTCAATGTTATACAAGCTCTCCCTAATGATCTTTACAAGTGCCAGAAACCTTGATCATTTGTAAGACCATTTGCACAAGATTTCAAAACCTTGATAGAACAAAAGCTTAACTACTTGTTCTCGTTGCATAACTGAACCATAAAAACGTCCAAGTTCAATTTAAATTATTTCACGAACTAGGCTTTAGTCTGAATTTCGCACGTTTGGCTTGTACTTGTAGATTTCGATACGTCGTAATTTAAGCCCCAGACTAACCTTCTGTTTCCCTTTTGCTGTCAGGCTGATCCTCCGGTTTCTGTTCCAATTTAAACTGGGGTCCAATATCTCCTCCAGCACTAAGCGTCCGAATCAAGGGCGGAGGCTGGGTGGTGGCCGCCCAGGTAACAGCCATCAGGCCACCGCACAAGACTACGAATAATGCCACGGAATGCATTTCTCTCGAAGACGCGACGAATTAAGGGTTTTATTTATATTTGGTTCTGCGGAGATTCCTATTTATATCACAGCTCGGCTTAAGGCGCAGACTCGGTCAGCAGGCCATTGAAAGCGATTCGGACTGCGCGGAACGATTGCGTCTCGGGGATCTCGACAAGACTCTCAGACTCTCGTGTCCCCAGTGGATCTCAATTAGCGACTAACGCCTCAGTCGGCCCTCAAGCGCCGTTATATGGCGAACGATCCGTCCGAGAATCCGATCGACCAGACACGAAGCTCCGGCACTGACACATACGTATAGAGTAGTACCAGTATTCGTGGATTATATCCAGTACCCGTACCCATTGTGTAGTCGCGTGGGTCTGTCGGACACGTAGAAATCCCGGCTTAACGCAAACCTATTTGTATATTTCACGAAGTAAGCCTACATAACTAATTTCTTAGTTCGTAGGTCACGTTGAAAATTAGCTTTAATCTTAATTATTTGGGATTTAGTATTAGTATTGGATTGCTTTGTATGAAAAATTTTTAAAAATTTTTCAGTCTGTGGAATATATATTTACAAGTAATTGCATACTTTTAATGGTTGCTAGAACCATTTTTCTTTAGGTTTTTATAAATTAACGTTTTGATATTATTTATAAAATATAATTATTTATTATTATTATTATATTAATTAATTAATAGAAAGTTAGAATTTGTAAAGAGCAGATATTTATGATATAAATAAATATAATAGTTAAAAAAAAACTCTAAAAGTATCCCAATAATCACCCACAGGATACCTTATAGTCTATAAATGCGACTCGTAACAATTAAGATCACGGCTTGCTTGTACTAACAAAACGTTTGTCTCAATTAAGAAAAACAGCACTCCGGCAAGATAAGTCCATAAAACGTGTACAGCTTTTACGAAATAAAGGCCCTACGCCATAAACACTTTAACGATCGTCTGTCCGGTAAAGTCATGTCGATGCGATGATTTACGGCGGAACTTGCACGTGAAGCGGCTGCTAGTCGTGAGATTTCGGTTTATCTCGACCGATTTCTGTCTGTAGACGCTGATGACGGTGCCGTTGTTTGTCTTCTCCCGAAATTGATAAAGACAATCAAGAAGAAGGGTACCTTCTGCGGCACACATTGCGTATGCGTGTTATTTGCACCAGGCTGGCAAACATTGAAAAGAGTTTATCTCGCGCTGCGACCCCTCAATGCCACTTATATCCCATTTAATGGGATCTTCTAATAGAGCTAGGTCTCTTCATTATATGCACAATAGAAAGAGACTGTAAATGGGTGGCCTTTTGTCACAGAATTCGTCTAGCCTTTGGGTGCTCCAGTTGATATGCATGATAATCACGGTAAAGTCTAGTGACCAATAGTCTATGATATGTGGTCATCTAGTTTAGGAAATACCTCATAGAATTTTACAAAATATTTAATATGGTATATATATAACTGTTTAATTAGTTCAACTAAAATATTAGTTGAAAGTGCCTTAAAGGCCAGTTGTGTGTACCTTTGATAAGCATTTGTTGACATGCTTTGGCTTTAATGTTTAATGTTATGACATTATTATTATGACGGAAACTTTGGATGACTTAAGTTGGTGCTCATTTATAATCTGAAAAGATCATAAATATTTGTAAATGTATTCCAGTAAAACTTTGAAAGAACGCCTTGGTTTTAATGCCAACTTTACTGACTTTTATTAGTTTTTATGTTTGGCCAAAGATGAGAGGTGAGTTCAAAGTCAATATTAATCTTGACAGGTGATTCCATTATGGAATATCATTTGGTCCGGTGATGATAGATTGTCGGCACTTTGCCTCGTCGTATTGTAAATCTTTATCTGCTCTCTCGGATTATCTCTAAGAACTGTTGTCTCCGTGCGCACGTTTCCAGACAACTTTGCCAAAGAGATAAATCGAAATAAAGTAATGGGGAAACTTCCACTGCAGGTGGCACAAGTCGCTCTCGTTCGGTCTCTAAATGTTTGCATTTCATTAATTGTTATTACATCAATTCGTTTTGATCTTTTACGCTTGACTTGAAATGCACACAGTGCAGGTATAGAATTTCTCGATACAATTACCGGGAGAGCATTTATAATATAGATTTTTTTCTTCATATAAAAATTAGATTTTATTCTTACCTTGGGTGTGAATATTTTTTAAAAGTAACTTATCTTTAAAGGCTCCATTTAAAGTCAATTTTTGGCCATCTCAATGTTCAAACATAATTAGTATTTGCGCTATTTGCTGCCACTTTTTATTAAACTGTTCTTCATGTCACGTATACATTTTTCCTAAGATTGCCGGTGAGTATGAGTGTGTTTTTCGCCTTGGGATTTTCACGGAAAGATTCTAGAGAGAGTGTGCCTACAATCAAAAGCTTTACAATTGAGGGTCTCATTTTCTTTTCGGTTTTGACTAGAATTAGAGAAAGTTTTTGTATAAAATTTTAACTAAAGTTAAGGTCAGGCACATAAATACATTTTTACTTCTTGTCGAACTTTGCAACTTGTCATAGAAATTCTCTTAGCAAGCTTTAGAAAATTTCAACATTTTGACCAAATATTTGTATGTGTCCGACCTTATCTTAACGAGAAGTACATCTAAGTGGGTAACAGAAAGTCGAAACGAAAATTATAAATAATAGTATTGAGCAGGGCGGGGAGTCCTTCGACTATGAGAACTTCTTGGAGGTGAATCCTGCCCGCACATTGCTGGTGGTGGCCGATTTCACAGTCGTCCTGCTCGTCTTGGTCACGGTTGTGGTGTCATTACTGCTGCTGCTGCTGCTGCTTTTGCTGTTGCTGTTGCTGTTGCTGTTCTTTGTCGTCGTATTATTGTTGTTGGTGGCGTTGCTGCTGCTATTAATGACCGTGGTGATGCTGCTGCTGCTGGCACTCATCAGCAGCGGACGGCGCGGCGGCATTCGTTCGTTAACCGCATCCATGCCCTTGGCCTCGGCAAACGAGTGGATTTGCGTTCCTGCGGTCAGTCCTTGCAGAGCTGCAAGGAGATTGTTTGAGTTCAATTATTAATCATCGATAATAGTGTCTTGGCGGTAGGTTGAACTGTGAACGTGGAGTATCTATTGGAACCATCAATAAGCCAATAAAAGTGCTGTTAAATTTTATAGTGCATATATTTTTATTACATTTATATTATTATAAT
>VNKC01002182.1:0-20122 GCA_008042775.1 Drosophila pectinifera
GTTGGTTCATGCATTAACACTTAAAAACTTTTTACATTTTGTATAGATTGATTTGCTTTAGAGAACTTACTGTAATGATTTGTGTTAGCTAAATCAATTAGGTTCGTCACATTATTTCTTGGCATTTTTTACATATATATACTATGAATATACGGCAGGTATCTGTAATGTATCCACTTATTAAAAGCTTTTTAATGATCAATGTGATTTCAAAACTGAAACATGTCTTTTCAGATGGCCGATGGATTTAGCTTCGGCCAGGTTAAAATTTATTATATAGATACCAACTATTATATTAAAATAAAGACACTTTCTGGTCTACTGATGGACAACTATAAATATCATTCCAGTTATGCTGACCAAATTTCAGGCTCAGGAGGCCATAGACTATTTTCTAAAAATCCCCAACAATTATTGTAGATTATATGAAGATAAAGTCATGATTAGAGATGGACGGCACAATTATTTCGTTATATAGAACTACTTTTTCAATCAATCTAGTACTGTGGTGCATATGTTCAATTTTATTTTTCATTTCATATTGTTGATATGCCGAGTTTCCCTCAGGATTAAACTATTAAAATAATAAGGTTTTACCAATTGACCAGGTCATCATAATTGATAATAAAATAAGGGCTATATATATATACCCAACCAATACATTTATAAACGATACCCGTAGGGTACAAGGGTATTATAAATCGCTGTTCCTTGGTCTCTCAGCTTATCTGAGGGACGTAAAGTTTCGAACACGAACCGACTGCAAGTAAAATTGTGTACTGCTCTTGCTTAGAATGCTGTCATCACACCTGCTCTCTGATCCTTTGAATCAATGGCTTTTTCATCCAATGTGGCCTCGGATCTTTCTACAATGTCTTATACAAATCAAATACAATATCAAATACAAATACAATAGAACTGAATCATCTTTTTGTGACCATTATCAAAATGTACGTAGACAATTGACACAAATTCATTCTAATAGTGTCTCATTTAATTTTGATTCTATCGTCTTAACCGAAACCTGACAAAAATCCTCAGTTTCTGATCACGATATTTCGGATCAATAACACCGATAGTATAGAATTTATGAAATATGGGCTAACTCCCATAGTTATCATCCGATTTCAATAAAATTTTTAGAGCACGTCCTCATTAATATATGTCTGGCATGACTGTTAAGCAGATGCCTTTTTCTGCCCGTTACATACATGCTCGATTATACTTCCCATGTACCTTTCGGTTACTGGGTATAATGATCGGACGACTGTATCATATATACATAAATTGATAGATAAAAATCTTTTCTGTTATCCAATATATGTTCATCTACTCCGAGATATATCAGTATTTGACTGAAATCGGACGACAATATCGTATAGCTTTCATATATACAGCATTTTATACGATTCTAAAGTCATGTTTTTAACTTTATCAAAAGCAGGCGTTTTCATAAAATACTATGTCATACAGCGGGCATAAAGCTGAATATGATAAATCGTAATCGTAATAGTTTAGTTAAAATGACATATATGGTTCAAATATATTATTATTATTATTATTATTAATATACAAGAATATAAGAACATAAATTATAAATTGTTTAAACTATTGGGAAGACCGATATTGAAAGTAAATAATTAAAAAAAAAGTTAGAGACACAAAACCTATATGAAAACGTGGATCAAAAGCTTCTTTGGATAATATAGAATATGTTTTATTTGGTAACATATTTTTTCCGGTTAAGTTAGGATCAGAGCCTACTAACAATATATTCATTAAATTCATATTGGTTGCGTCACGTAAGCTTTTACGCTATCCACTCCCTTACTAAACGTGTCAGTCAGCTGGAAAAAGAAGTAAAGATGGTGGAGAAGCTTAAGCTTCAGGTCCACGACCTGGCCGGCAATTTGTCGGCGATAAAGGTACCAATTGGTATGGTGAATCAGTTAAAGCACCTTGATCGCAGAGGAGGACGCAGCGGTTTCTTGCAACTTATGCTGGCATAGTTGTCGCGGGCTGAGTGCGAAAATCTAAAAACGATCTTTAACCGGCCCAATCTCGCCCAATCTAACACCGCCACCTCTGGTGGGATCCGGCCTTAGAGGTCGACCCCGCCAAACTGGGCAAACACTGGGCATCGAAATACAAATGGATCACGTGAGCGAAGAGGCGGCGCTACAAGAAGTAATGGGGGCGTACCGGCAAACCACGAAAACACCACTGAGCTTACAGCTTATTGGTTTATAGCCACTGATATACCTGATCGAGCAATGCCCCTCAAAAATCTCAAGCAACTCACAGTTGTCTTCACTCGTCTCGGTGATATCTAAGTACTACTGAACGACGGAGGGGGAGGGAGTGAGCTCACTAGGTGCAAAGTTTGCATGAGTTTTCTGAGTTTTCTGACATAAAGGGTCTGTCGGCTGCGCTGCCTCGACCGAAAAGTGAAGCAGATCGAATATTTGCGCCGTCGCTGGCGACCCGCTGCCTGATGCGACCGAAAGAGCAGCAGAGAGAACACTTTTTGACGGAAACGGATATTCGCATGCATAGCCCAGCGATCTCTGTCGGTTGTGCTGCCTCTCACAGCGTCAGTTTGACATGACCGCAGACAATAAGTGGCGTACGTGCATAGGAGAGAGGGAGAAGAGGAGATGCAAGCTGGAAGGCAGCGCCTGTGATGAGCGGACGATCCCGCTGAAAAGAGGGATGATCAAGACGGCGCCAGCGGTGTTGGGATCAGCTACCAAGAAAGCGGGGCGAACTCTCATCTTTCTGCCCCTGGAAAGAAGCCAGCAGTGGAGGAAAGGAAATGACCGCGTCGGCCAACTAAGAAAATTTGGGAAGAGCGAAAAATGACGTCCAAGCTGGGACCCGTGTGGATTTGATCCATGATGATCAGAGTCACTAACACCCGGCGGATTAAGGCTCCGCAGAGGGCAGAGCAAGAAAACTCAATTGGAAGCTATAGGAAAGGCGATTTGGCGATTAGATATACAAATGAAACTCGATAAACAAGGTCGATGACAGAAACAGAGTCCGAAAAGAAAGTCACCATGGATCTGGCCGACAGTATGATAGGGATAAGCTTTATCTACTCACTGCGAAAGGACGAATTTCTGGCGCTAGCCCAGGAGTTCGGCTTCGACAACACCGGAAAAGTGAACGAACTGCGAAAAAGCCTTGCAGTCAAGGGACTCGTTTGGTCGAATTACAGGCTACTTTTGCATCCGTGGTCTCCAACCTCGCCCCACAACGTTTGAGGGGACCAGAGTCGGGAAATTTCCACCACCACACGCTGGGATATTATACGCCGAGAGCAGGAAGTCCTGTTGACGAAGGACAAGCGAATACCAGGGAGCAACATGCATTATAGGATAGAGTTGCCCTATGAGGTCAACTATATACGACCCACCGCTCTCGTCGCCGTAGCCGAGCAAGTCAGAATATGGGGACTCATGTTTAATGGTCACACACACAACTGGAGGAAAGTACTACGTCCTACACCTTCCCGCTGTCACAGTTACCAAGGGTAATGACAGAAACCCTCACCGATAGGACAGCGCGATGGTTCAGAACCAGCCGTCTAAAGAGCGCCACGTGGCCAGAGATTCATCGGGAATTTCTGGACTTCTTACCGCCGTCGTTTGGAAGATGACATAAGGGCGCGGTATCAAAGAGAAGGAGAGTGCTTCAAGAATTACGTCATCGACATACACACACTCATGAGGCACGCCGCGTCCTTCGACGGAATTGGACAGGATCTACGAAGATTCCCTCCCAGCATACGAGATGTATGACAAGTGCGGCGACTTCTCGACTTTGGGACAGCTTTTACAATTTGATGTGGAGTCCCAGAGAATCCAGGATCGCGATCGAATGCGTCGGCTAGTCAGGGACTCGGCGTATTGAAACGTCAGGAGGAGGTAAGGGGATCCAGGAGTCTTACCACCACCAGGTCCCTTGACCCCAGCGAAGGAAAGGAATCCTTTTCGAGGAAGCCCTCCGACTCGTTCTCAATCACGCCCGCAGAATCCAGCAGCAAGTGGAATCTCGAACAGGATGATGAGTCAAGGTGCACCACAGTCACCGCCGGACCAATCCAAGCCGCGGGATATCAGGAGCACCCCACAATCTAAGCAGGAGCCGCCTGACAGGAACGAGGGGAGCTAAAAATGCGACCGGCGATGGTGGGTCGACAGAGCGGAGTGAAACGAGCGTCATCAAGGAGAAAGGATCGGACGAAACTCAGATGATCAGGACGGTGAGAAAATCAATATAGGATGAGAAGAACAGGCACGAGAAACGAGGAAATCAGCAAACTAAGTCTCATGGAGGAGTTAGTAAACGGCGGCGAGCCAACAAGGAGTAAAGCAGAAGCAGGGGATCGGGGCGACTTAAGGACATCGATCAAGAGTCGCTGTGCTCTCGGCGACAATCTGCGACCACCGGCTAGGCGGAAGCATAATGAACAGGAGATCAGAAAGGCGAAAGCAGGATGAGGATGCCAAAAAAACGAGATCGGACACTGGGCGTAGTCTTGATAGCAGGCATAGAAGATAAGCAGGATAATGAAAAGGACAAGACGAGGATGGGACATGTACGGTGTGCCCATATCGCGCAACATACGATTACGATGAGGGATGATTGACCAATGAAGCAGAGGTTCTACTTGAAGAATCCGGCAATGCACAGAGTGATCGATGACCAGGTGGAGGATGCCAACAGGCCATGAGACAAATATAACCTTCCATAGGTCCGTATAGTGCCCCCACTGTACTCGTACTTAATTAGAACGACGAGTGGAGGATGTGTGTCTACTTCCAGCAGATCCGGAAAAGGTGGCGGCAGTAAGGGAGCTGCAGCCGCCTACGACACGGAAGGAGTTGAGGCGTTGCCTAACTTCGCCATAGTTGTCCAACCGATAACTAGACTCCTCAGGAAGGACAGCCGATGGCACTGGGGCTCCGGACAACAAGCAGCGTTCAACGAACTCAAGAAACTTCTCACCACACACAGAGGAGAACTATTCGACGATGGAGAAGGAGTTTCTAGCGGTCGTATGAGCCGTACGGATTGGCTCTGCTACCTCGAAGGAATTCGTCATTATCACGGACCACTTTGCATTAAAATGGCTGGTCGGATTGCGGGCTGGGCCCTCGGACTACAACAGTTCCGCTACCAGGTGACGTATAGACGATGAAGCCATCGACGCCCTGTCTCACCAACCCCTAGAAATTCTTCAGAGGATGGAAGAAGAAGGAGGATGTCGATGGTGGAAGCGTAAGCGAGAGGTGATACTGAAGTGCTCCAAGAAATTCCCAGTTTATGCGTGGGAAAACGAGCAAGTCTACCGGCGTCTAGGGTGAGACGAACGCTGAAAGAATGTAAACATGCCCCCACGGCAGGACTTCGGGATAAGGAATACGATCCTCCGTGCCTCCACCAAGTACTACTGGCCCGGGATGCACCGGTATGTAAAAAGCTACGTCCAAAACTGTGTCTCTTGCCAGAAGTTTAAGGTCAGCCAGCAGAAACCAGCGGGACAAATGTTGACGCGACGGGTGGAGCGGGAGCTCTTCCGAATCCCAAAGCGAGCAACACGATACTGCTCGTGTTGGGACATTTCGAATACCGAGGGTGTTCCTCTGTGACAATAGAACCCAATTTACGAGTCGTACTTTCAAGGACCGTCAAAACGATTATCGCACAATTCATCGAAGGCGAACAGTCGAGTTGGGATAACGTGTTACCCGATCTGACGTTAGTAGTTAACTCCTATGCTCTTCAGAGAACCAAGGATGCCCAAGGCGCTATACGAAGAGGTGACACATGGCAATGGGAGCATATGCGAGGCAGCTCAAATCCGTGCGAACAAGATGGAAATCTTCGAGGTCGTTAGGAGTCAACGCGGAACGAGCCAGCACCGATCAGGTGCGACACTACAATCTCAAAAGATAAGTTTATTTGTATTGCTCAGGCAACACCAACTATCGGATGGCACCGAGAGATTTACGGCGAAATTTGCACCGCAGAACGATGGCATGTTTTGAGTTTTAAAGTTCATATCGCACAATATCGTACTTATTCAGAAGTCAGGTGAGCGGAAACGAAGAGTTGCCCATATCTCTGAACTGAAGGAGTTCAGAGAAAAAGAGAAGTTCTGCAAAACAGAGCCCGAAACATAGATGAACTAAGTCACTTATTGTAAGCTGCACCAGTAGGGTAGGAGAGTTAAGGTATAGGGCTTGTACATAAAGTAGGCAATGTTTTCCCCACAGAAGATGGAACACCCGATTGAAATTAGCTCCGGGTCTTCTGAGGCGGGAGAATCACAACCATCGAACGTCGAGGTCGCCGAGCGAGGAAAAACTTCTCCGAGAATAAGTCCCGCCCGATAAACCCCTCTACGAGAGGTCGAAGTAGCCAACCTACAGACGAGCAAGACGAAGGGGAGGAGAGCGAATCTTATAGCCCCAGGGGGTCAGCTAATTGGGAGACTATGTCGCCGAGGTATTCATCGCCTGGGCGTGAGTGTTCGAGCGAACTTCTCTAGTCGAACCAACTCCCCACGGGCCAACGGATGGCCGTCCCCCATCCTGAGTTTGCGACGAACCATCGTTCGTTTCGCGACCAGACCGGGGGAGACTCGTCGCCAACAAGGTTCGCCCCACTACGTTTCGGACGAGTACGCGTTCAACGGACGAGGTCCACAACGAGAACTCGAGTACGGATCCACTCCCTACACGACGGCCTCAACGAGCCCCCACGGGCGGAGAAGCCACGCCACAGATAGCCCGGCGCCGAGACCCGAGGCAAGTGCAGGGTGTTCCGGCTACCGGTAAAACAAAAAGTGGCGCGATGGCAAGGAGAGTCGTTCGAGAAAAAAGAAGACGAAGGAGGCGGGCTATGGCACGCCTACTTTGTGCGAGAGAGGGAGAACTACCTCTGCGCACAAGTTTCAGAAGGGTATCGAGTCACACAACAGTGCCAAGTGACCTGTGACCTTATTCCGCCGCCCGGAGGCGAACCCCCAAGTTGGTTCCGGACCAGCTTCCGGGAGAGGGACCGATTACCTCTGGCTGAGCCGCCAGCCTGGCGCAGTAGGGTCACGGAACCCAACGCAACCAGTACGGACCACGGGAGGATAGGAGTCTAGAGGACGTTCCGGCGCTGGCGGCGGATCTCGACCCTGGGCTTCACCCAGACGGCAAATAAACATTGCGTAGTTATAGAAAACCTAACTTTAGTTTAACCGAAGACTCTGGATTTCATCGACTCCGTAGTTAATAGCGTGGAATAGCTCGTCCTGCCAAATTTGGCCCTTCTCCTGTCTCAGAACCTCTGGTTCTTCTCGTCATTCTAGACGAGATCGGGACAAGATTCGGATCGTTAGCGATTCTCCCGGCCACTCTGAACTAGGGGTTCTGGGCTTCACCGAACCATTAGGACAGTTGGTTTCCAGGACAATTGATCTTTCTCCGGCACGATCTGGACGAATCTAGAATCAGAGCCTGACACAATAGCCCCTCGATACAAACGCCACATCTAGATTCCCACCTTTGTCCTTCTCTTTCAAAGTGAACGGTTGATTAATAAATAAATAGATAGAAACAAATACATTTGTGCGGACCTGCTCTAAAAAAGGGAAATCGGATGATATACATAGGAGTTATTTAGAAAAACAGTTTCTTTGTATGCACCAACATGTTGCTCAACATGTTCCTACCAACATCTGTCTCTTTTCACAGCACAATGGTTTGGGTGGCGGGTACCTCACAGTCGGCCTCATTCAAATGTAGCTTTTCTACTTGTTATAACCTAATTTTAGAAAAACCACAGTACGGTTTTTCTATCTTCTTTCACGATTTCCCCTTTTAATCTAGCGAATAATTTTGCACCTTATATTATTTTATACAAATATCTCTTCTCTTGGCTAATATTTTTTTTATCTCTACTTTTGTTATAATATGCTAAATCTTTATCTTGTATGTTCTATTTTTATTCAGTAATTCTTTGTTTTTCCGTGGTTGAGTGTATTGAATAATTATATTTGACAACTGATCTGTCTATAAGATGATTTATTGAAGTGTATCATTTTTCCGCCTTTGACACCTAATAATTTCTGATAATGATCGAAACCAATTGATATGGCTGTTTGCTGAGCTGTTGTATGGAGATGCTTTGTAAACTTCGATAATAAACTGGTCTTGCACCATCCGCAATATCGGACAAGAACCTAGTGATTTCTCATTATCTTATCACCATTTCAGGGATACCAAAATTTATGAATATTCGTCTTAAAGGTTGTTTTCTGACTGTGAAAATTGTGAGAATTTATCTATAGTAATGAGAAGGACTTGTTTGTACATAAAGTAAAAATCGATGTGAATGATTTGACCTAGGTATTGTGGGATTGGTGTGCTCTCTTATTCTGGCTTGTTCAGGTGTCTTTCGTATTTCAGTTTTTTAACAATTTGTTATTCTCTCACCACTTTTATATTTTTAGCCCTTATCTATGGAAATTAAACTCTGTTTAACTTTGTTTAACAACTGTTGTCTGTTTTCCTTGCTATACATTTACTATTGCATTTTCGGTTTCGTCTTTTAAATCTGTAACTAGTTCGTTTGAGAATCTGGTTCTATATTTATTAAAAAATATAAACAATTCTCGAAGATGGCCTAAGGATTTTTCGTGGCAATGAATTCCGTTAGTGACAGAGGGGTTGGATATATTTTAAAAAAATTTTGAAATATTTCTGAATTAAAGTTTGGCTTCGAGATAATGTGTCTATGGAAAATGGGTAAAACAAGTTCTAATTTATATGGGGACTTCTTTTCCAAATATAGTTGTATTTAACAGCAGTTTTTCGATATTTGATTGTCTGAGTAGTATTTGGTGGAAAACGCTTTAAAGGTTTAAAACAGAAGAAAACTCATTTTTTTTTTGCCATACGTAGTTCTTTGTTAATGTCAGGTGTAGGGTATCTGTCTGGAATAGTGATCAAGTTCAGATTTCTAAGGTCAATTACCATTCTGTGTTTTTCCGGTCCGGGGAATTATACGGCGACCGTGAAGGTCTAATTACTCAATTTTCGACCAACTCCTGTATTTGTTCTCAACTGCATGTCTAAGTGACTCTGGGTATGAATCATTTGTACTTTTTTTAGTGGGCTTAACTTTCGTGATGTATGTTAGATTTTTGTCCGGATCGCCAAACAGACTTTTCCTTTTCCAATTTTCGTTTGCATGCGTTTGCATCTAATACAATATCTAACTTGTTGACTTAGAGAGAAGATTTTCGTTTTATTTTATCCTTTCAGAATATTGATTTAAGCGTTAATTTCGGGTAATGTATCATTTACTGTGATAGCGTCATAAGTATTTAATGGGAGTAGTTGAAAGAATTTAACAAAAGTGTCTTTTAAGTCAAATGGATTGGCAATTATATGGAGTGTGATATGCACTGTCCGCCTACAGATTGGCTTTCTTACTAGTCTTGATTGAATATAATTTTGATTGGTTCCGGTGTCTATTAAAATTTTAATCGTCTCTCCATCACCAACTTTATATAGAAATTAAGTAAATTAACTTAATTAAGTAAATTAAGAGAGCCCAATCTAATAAATGTAGCCAGTATATTTGATTTCATTTGTTTCTGGTTCAAAATGTGGTTCTTTGTCTGTTTCCGGTAAGCCGTCAGTATTTTCTGTAAACGGTTCTTGTCCGCTGGTTACGCGGAAATTTCTCTGTCTTTTGTCTACCAGTCCGCCTGTCATTTGAGGTGGTGGTCGTTTTCCCTGCAGTCCATTATTGGGTGTGTTCATATAGTTGATATGTCTTGTCTTTTGCCTGGAATTAATGCAAGCTTCAATTTTCGCTAACAACGTGGAAAGCTCTTCGAATATGTACTTGCGTGTTGCCGTGGACTTGAAAAAAAGAATCTACAAACCGAGCAAAGGCCGCAAAGAACTTTTGGTTGTCAGATCGGAAGTGGGTTCCAAATGAATGGCCTTCGTAGCGAAACATACAAACACACAAACATATCCCTTCGTAATGAGGCACGATCTCCCTGTATAGTTTTTGATTTCAAAAGGGCCAGGGTAAGCAATGCCAGTATACGTGAAAGCCTTTGAGAATGAGACTCTGTCCGTCGGAAGATCGCCCATCAGCTGTGTTTGCAGCTTCTTTTTGTGAATCGTGCAGATCTTACACGATTTCACTACAACCTTCACCATATTTGATTTTAGGAATCCAATACTTCGATCGGATCAAGCGAACGAGTAATTGGCTGCCGCCATGTAGCGTAATCTAGTGGGTAAATTGGATTAGAAGGCGAGATAGTCTGCGACTATAGTGAAGAATTATGGGATAGCTCTCATCGTACGGAAGGGCTTTAGAGGCAGTGATTCGACCACTTGCCCTTAATAAGCCATGCCGCTCCATGAAGGGATTAAGGTTTAGTAATAAACTTAAGATTGGGAGCGGACGATTATTCTCCAAACAAAGCTGCTCTTGGCTATATGCCTTTCTCTGGGCGATTGAGATTAGGATTCTCTCTGCCTCTTGAATTTCACCACTTGCGGGATGCGAATGGGTAGGAATTGATAGAGCCTTTGCGGCATCGCTTTAGGAACCGCAGCAAATCGACGGAATTCTGTTCTGATCAAACATGTGCCCAACGATTGACACTTGTTGCCTGAGCTATCTTGGATACTCGGTTGGCTACGAAGGTAGTCCAGTGGCAAGTAGGCTTGTTCAACCATGCCAGCACTATAGTGGAATCGGTCCAGCAGCATTTCTCGCTATTGGCCGGAGGCATATTCGGAAGAGTTGCTGCCACCATTTCGATTAACAGCACGGCACCGCAAAGCTCTAGTCAGGGGAGTGACACGGTTTTAACAGGAGCTACTCGTGTCTTGGCTGTGACCTATCTCATCTCGTATATAGATAGCGGCTCCATATGCTTTCTGAGAAGTGTCTCAAAATTCGTGATGATCAATCTGAATTTCGGTTTAATAACAAACCCATCTCGGAACCTTTGACTCATTTCCTCTGAAAGTGCCGGGAGAAATAGTGACTCGCGTAGAGAAGGAAGGTATCCTTGTATTGGGCCGGATACTGCCCGTGGAGCGTCAGTAGGAATCGGAACACTGGAGGAAGTGTTGCTTGGATGCAACATCGTTTGATGCGGACCGCGGCAAGTGGAACAGCTGTGGGCGCTTGTTCAATTGCGGAGTTGATGGTTCCTTGCAAAGCAATTTAGGCATAGCTGTTTCCGCTGGATTTAAGATGATCGATCGACAACCGTCATCTGTAAGCAGGGTGGACTGGATGGTTCTTCTTAGAACACAAATCACAGCCTTACGGTTTTGGAAACACTTTCATACTATACGAATTTAATGCCAGCGGTGAAACGTTAGAGGTTGTCGCTTTGGCCTGACGGAAACATAACGTAGAAGGCTGGATAGAATCTATATCCCCTGAAGCTCTATGACGCTCAGTTAGGAATAAATTGAGCTCGTGCCTCTTTGGAATTTATTATTTATTTGGCTCCCATAATGAGAGCGTAATCTTCGGAAGCTTTGTGGAACACAAATAAAAAATAGGCAGTCCCAAGTCTCAGTATTCAGCCCGGACATTTCAAAAGACATAAGACAACTCTGAATGGTATCTTGCAGCTCCTTCAAGGTTGCTGAAGATTCATGTGCGATGGACTGCACATTGAATAATCTTCTTAGTGAGCTGTTTACCAGTGGTCGTTTGTTTTCGAAACGCTCAGTCATGTTGTTCCAGGCTGAGCGAAAATCATTGTTAATTGGCGAATTGGAGATTATAGCATGAGCTTCGCCAATAGTCTTCATGAAATAGTATTTCGACAGCTGTAAGTCTTGGAACATTTATAAAGACCGCTGTGAAAAAGTCGCCCGAGAAATCTTCTGTATCACACGGAGGTAATTGGCAACCCGATGAAATATACTTTAGAGGGTCGCTTGAATTGGATTGTGCAGATTGACGCTTCGCTCGCTCAATTTACTCGTTGGATTGAGCTGCAGATGACTCGTAAATTGAGTAGCAGTAGTCGTATTTTGTCTGAAGGATTGACATGGTGTCGATCAACCCCTCTATTGCTATCAGCTCCAAATAAGCTTTATTCTCCTATTCGACCTTGTCCCATAGAGCTCGGATGTGATCTAGGCGGACTTGTAATGTGTAAAGCGATGACGTGGACTGGCCAGGAGTGTTGACCGTCGCCTCGAACTGGCTTTGTTGTCGCAGTGCGTTTCTCTGTTATTGACATATTTTTATTTAAATAAATATATGTAAGATGGAAAACCGAAATGAAACACTGTAATGTGTGGAACACTTTAAAGTGTAGAACATTGGAATTTGTAGAACGCTGGAAAGTCTAGAGCACTGGAATGTGTGGAGTAGTGGAATGTGTGAAGCACTGGAATGTGTGAAATACTGGAATGTATCAAACACTTGAATGTGTTGAAAACAAAATGGAATGTCTGTAGTGTAACACTGGAAGGTGTGGAATTCAACACTCTACTTAGTGGAACACTGGAATGTGTGTAGCGGTTTTTATTTGGTAATGTCATCCTTTAAACTTTGAATTTAAGTTAAAATAATATTCAAACGGAACGAAACAAAATGTAGGAAATGCAAAACGGTCATACTATCGCCTTTGTAGCGGCTCTTCGCTTTGGAATATTTTCCTTCTTGCCGTTACGGAAAATAAATCTAATTTGACTTAAAAGAAATCAGCCTTTTTATGGGATTTTTTTTTACACGCTTATAAAAAGTGTGAAAACAATAATCTAAGTGGACGAGAGAAAAAATTTATAAGCCGTTTTTAGCGGAACGATTTTTTTTTTTTTTAATTTCGGAACTCTGAATCCTGAATTTTTACTGCGAATTGGCGCCTATGTATATTTTCACAATCACTTTATAAATTTCACTTTAGGAAATAAGCCAATCGAGTTTACCGAGAATCGGAGAATCGGTCAATAGCGAACCACACAGATTTAAGACAATTTGATTTGGTATTGGGAAATATCAGTATGATTGCTCTAATTTGAAATGGGAACACTATACATATCATTTTATTTATAGAATCCGCTGTAGCTCGCTGGAGAGGATGTGGATCACGATAGATCCTGCTCGAAGGATGATTTTTTGGAGAGACGAATATATCACCAAACAAAAAGATTGGATTAGGAATCTCAACTGATGTTGAGAATTTGCCGAAGAAAAAAACCAGTCCGAAAGAATGAATATAAATGTATCAAATTTATTAAAATGTAATTAATACCACATTTTTTGGCCACGGGGGTATCATTTCTATCATTCGAAAATCCATACCCTAAAGCTATACTTTTTGTAGTTTCTACTACAGACCGTAGTATCGCCGTTATCCTGTAGATGGCGACACTTTGTACCCTTACTCCTAGATATCGCTAACCGAATCTGCCATGTGGTAGCGCAAATATCTGGCAACCCCACCTAAGTTTGGTGAGTTTGGTAACTGATGAGCAACGACGGCTTAAGCAGTTCTCTCGTCGATCGAGACTTAGCGGGATCATTAAGATCCCCATTAAATAAAGCTACATTTCACATTTCTCTGTTGAGAAGCCATTGCGACTTTCTTGAGTACTTTAAGAGAACACATGCAGCAAATTCAACCAACATCAATCGGACATCATGTACTACCAAAAAAGTTTCTTTTGAAAGCTATTGGTAGTTGTACTGATGCATTCTTACGTACTGATGCTGTTAAGTAGCCGCTGGAGTTTAACACTAAACAAAGGCGCTTACTTTTGCCAAAGCCAAAAGTGTTACAGAAGAGACAACTGTTCAACAACAATTGTGAAGCATAATAAACACGCGGATTAAGTCTGATATATAAGACTGTGCAAACATATATAGAGACTTACTGAGAAACAATTGAACAGCAGGAAACTCCACGTCAAACGGTACGGAAGTGCAAAATAATGCATTTTTTTTTTGTTCTGAAAAGTAGCTACTAGACAGCACAAGTCGACTCAAAGGTCTTTAATATTTTAGCTTTAAAAAAACCCCCCGTTATTTATAACGCTGTGGTGTTCCCTGGGTACCGATTTAATATATGGCATATCATTTATTAAATGTCTCAGCATAAGAAATCGATGCGCCGAAGAATATGAAGCGACGCAAGCACAAAGTGCTTTCGACTGCGCTGGCATATGTCGACCGAAATAGGAGCAAAGATAACATATTCCAAGGACACGGTCACCTGCATATCCATAGCACGGTGTCCTCGCTGCCGACTGCTCTGCCTCGCACTGTCTCGGCAGAACAAAGGTTCCGCGATGAAGGCCAGCAGTCGCTTAATGACGACTGCACTGTCAACGGCCGGCACAACAAACGCAATTAAGCGAAAATCTCTGAAAGCGAAAATGGAGATGAAGAATTTGAAAATTTGATGGAGAAAAGACAATTAGCGGGTAAGCAAAGATCAGGACAGATTAACTGGAGCATATCATGGCTGGAAAAAACTACTTTACAAATATAAATATAATAACATATAGTATGTAGAATCTTGATTTATCTTTTAGTGTAGCGCACAATCATACAGTCGAGCACTGTCCTTTTTTCAGTTTCTGTTCTATTCGAAGAGATCAAAAGCTATCACTCTCTGATAGTGCAGCAAAAATAAACGTTTCTTGTTCGCTACTACTTGCTGTTCTTATTTTTGTTGTTTCCTTGAATATTTAAGCTCTGCGTAGAAGATAGAGAGTCCAGTGGGTCTCCGTTTTGAGGGACTTTGGGTTTAACGAGACCTCGACCTGCAAGCTCAGATTTTAAGGTCAGGAGATCTATCTATATTAGCAGCCACGCGTTCCTTTAAGTCCTTTTACTGCGGTTAATCAAAATGAGGAGATTTTACATCAACAAACACACATACCCACGCAACAGCGAGAGGCAAGGGGTGCGAATGCACCGTTGATGGCGCCTAGCAACAGCCCAGGAGTGGCGATGCAGGTGGCATCGATGTCAAATGGTAATTGGCGGACTTTGGACTTCAAAGAGCGTAAACCTAATGGGACCTCTATGCACATCGAACCCGATGGAGTGATCGCCGGCAATGGACTTTGGCCGACGAAAGAGAGACGCCGTGAATGCAACGGTACTCCAATGAAACTCAAGAATCTTCTTACCAATTCAGTTGCCAATGAAAAATTGGTTATGTTCGAGATCGAATTCCGCCTTCCCCTATAATTTGCCCCAGATACTTTACCTGCTTCTGGCAAAAAGGGCGTTTCCCAATGTTAATGATCAGACCAACTATTTCAATACGGCCAGTTGGTATAACTTTATCTATTGTTTCCGGCTTTAAAAAAATCTGCCAAGTCGCATCATCAATCACCCCTATTCTATCGATCTTTGCGTAATGCAGCTAATCAATGGCTGGAGAGACCGAGCCCCTTGACCGTTTAAACGCGACTTTCGCCTGACCTAATCTAGATTTGAATCTTCCGAAAAGAAGTCTACAGCTTCCTCTTCGAACTGGATATTAGCATTACTAAAAAAAACGTGCGAAATTCCTTCTAGCATCTGATGGGTTAAGTGCCTACAAATGTTGACAGTTTAATTATAAGGTAGAAGCGTTCCAAGCGTGTTGCCCTCCCCTGAAAACCAATGTTTCCATTTGTCGTTTTATGCCACACTTTAACTGGACCTTCAGCCAAATTGGAGACGCTCGATCTAAAGGCTGTTAGTCTTCTCACCGTTGGCCCTGATTCATCATCAAGCTGCAACCAAATTTTTCCTGGAGTTCGACCTGAAGATGACTCTGACCGATCTGTATCTGCTAGGTTGGCCTCCGTGTCGGAAGGCGAGACCGAAAGGAACTATTACTACTGACGATATTTTCTGAGGAATACAATTTATCAGACAAACAGGGCAACTCTTCTTTACCATAAAATGAGCCTAAATAGGTTTACGCTGTATTGTATATTTATTTGTATATGCTGAATAAAGGAGCTACTTCTACTTTATATAATATATATAATCATTTAATGTACCTTGGAACTGGTGGATAGGATTCAGTTATTCTTACCCCACTGCTTATTTCCTACGCAATAAAAGTTTAATCAGTTGTGGTAAAATGTTCCTTAACACAATGTATCTTAGCATTTAAAGTGTGCTAACGAATTAAAAAATATAAAAACTCAAACGGTTTAGTAACTTTATTGTAAAGCCTACTTCATTCGCAAACATCTTTTTCAAGCTATTTCCTTTTCATTAAATCTGAAGATAAATATAAATCCCACAATACTACCGGTATGAACTCGCATTCCTTGGGTTTCTTTAGCCTGCAATCTAAATTATTATTGCCGACCAATAATAAAATAATTTAAACTCATTTGATCTCTTAAAATTTATCGGGTCTACCTAAACACAATTAGAAATGAAAAGTTAAAGTTATATAGAATTGTACGTAATAAGTGAGTCACACTAGTTTTCGGGTACAAACAATAAAAAAAGGTTTGCTTGGTGTCGGGTATCTACTGAAAGATTTCGTTTACTGTTATCGCCTACCGTAGACTCTTTCCCAATTCTTAGCTTCTTTCGTTTTTAGCTATATTACTATATTAACCGGTAACAGAGCTGATAGGGTTAACATTGTTAACGTACGATAACCCGGGCAAGAAGAGGAATCACTTACATCAAACTGAAGGCTATCGCCACAGACAGCTGGAAGAATATCAGGATAAGGTACCGCAGAAGCGAAAAGCAAATAGAACGACTGCCAACTGACCGGTTCTGGATGTATTTTATTTTCATGTAAGAAACTTTATTAACAAATCACAAAAAATACAAGAAAACAAAACAAACTAAATACAAATCTAAAAAATATTATTAAGTCAAGTTGAAAAAACTAAACAAACAATTCAAAGAAAAAAATCTTAAGTCAAATTGAAAAATTCAAACGAAGAAACCAACCAATTCAATCAAAACAAGAATATTAAAATTGAAATATACTTCATATTCCCCTATTTTGTAATTAAATTGAAAAATCAAAAAAAAAAGAAAAAAATTTAATCAAAAGAATATAATAATATTATTAAGTTAAATTCCAAATACCCCTACGTATAAAAAAAACCGAAAGGGCTAATGGAAATAATTTGATCAGGTCCGCGATGCTAATAATAGTAGAGTAGAACCCCTGACAGGAACAAAGTCTCAGCAAAACTTAGCAAATATGCAGAGACAAATGCAGGAAATAGTACTAAGAATTTTACATAGAATATGACATCAAGTAATATGAATAAATTTAACAGAGTCCTAGTCAGAGTAAAATTTCTGGCCAAGCAGGAGAATATAGCTCTTAGAGAAAAGGCTAATGGAGAATATTAAAAATATATTAATCAACAGAAGGATCCCCCAGTTATGGAATCCTAATGTAATTAGAAACAAAGTAGTAGGTAATGCAGACTCAGTTTTAGTATCATATAATATGTCACCAAACTAAACTGCAATCTCGAAATGTTTAAAAGCATACTACGCTGATAAACGTGACGTTACTACGTTGGAATATACATATATATATATATCTATATATATATATATATATATATATATATATATATATATATATATATATATATATANGAGCCCGCTAGCGTCCCCGAAATTTTCAAAAGACAATGTGAGCCCGCTAGCGTCCCCGAAATGTTCCGTTTCACGAGACCCAGCGCTCACTTGCACGCTCTCGCTCTCTTTATCCATCCGGACTTCCAGTCCGCCAGAGCTTCAACTCCGCTCTCCCGAACTTATGCTTTAGTTTCAGTAGTTAGTACTAATTTACCCGCAGCCGACGAAGGTTAAATAAAGTACAAATAATTAATTCAAAGGGAAAATCGACTTGTCATTTCCACGTGGAACTTTGGTACTTGGCGATAAATCCGCCCCCTCCAAAACATGATCCTTCAAGCCGAGCCAGAGCGGATTCTATAAAAAAAAATATGAATATAGTGTTCCCATTTCCAATTAGCAATCACACCGAAATTTCTTAAGACCAAATCTAATTATCTTATATCTGTGTGGTTCACTATTGACCTGTCCCAAGTCCGGTTGTCAATCGCAATCGCATAACTTGATTGACTTAATTCCGAAAGTGCAAACTAAAAACTGATTGTCAAAATATACATAAGCGCCCAGCCGCAGTAAAAATTCACAAGTTGGAGTTCCGGAATTAAAAAAAAAATCATTCCGCATACACGGACTATACATTTTTTCTCTCGTCCACTGTGTGTGTTCCTGCGGGTGTACAAACATACATAAGTGTATATATTCACACATCAAGATGCATACATAATTTCCAAACTATCCACTTCACTGAAAATAATTTCTTTCGTAAAAAAAAAAATTCAAATTCACACTATTAAATATTTCAAAAAAAAATAATAAATTCAAATACACTGGCAAAAAATATTTATCCAAATATTTATACAAATATATTATAAATTTTCATCCATTTATTTATACCAAATCCATATATATAAACAAACATATATATCAAATCTCCATATTCCTGCAGATAAATAAATCTCTCCCCAAACCCATTGTTTTATTCCATTGGTCGGCACAGAAATAGTCGACCTTATTCTGATATTTATTTATTAACTTCGAACTATTCTGTGCGAAGTTAATTCCAAACATACAAGTATTTACATTTCCAACATACATACGCACATACATTAGAGTCGTCAAAATCGACGCTCTGACTTCTTGGCAATTTCGCCTCTCGCCGTCTCCTTGTCTTCGCTCCCTCCGCTAGCTGCATAGACAACGGCCAGTGCACACACATCCACACACATACATTACCTACAAACCTTATCTCCAAAAGAAAACAGTACCGCTGCAAATACAGCACCGGTCAGTTCACTAGTTCCAAAGTACGAAATTTGTTAACAAATAATTCCAAGTCAACAAAAAATAATACAACACTGAACATAAATTAATTGCAATATACAAAGGTAAAATATCTAAGTATTTTCTGGCTAGTAATTCATTTTTTTCACACTGTTTATACGCGCTTATTTTCTTACTTTCTAACGAAAGTCCCATAAAAAAGGTCTTTCTTGCAAGTCAAATTAGTTTTTTTTTCTTTAACGGCAAGAAGGAAAATATTCCAAAGCGACGAACCGCCACAAAGGCGACAGTGTGACTACGTTGACTGCGTTTCCTACATTTTGTTTCGTTCCGGTGAAATATTATTTTAAATTAATTCCAAACTTAAAACATTAAAAAAAAAGCCCGTGCCACACATTCCAGTGTTCCGCACATTCCAGTGATCCACACATTCCAGAGTTCCACACTTTCCAGTGTTTCATTCCGGTTGTTCCTTAATTTAATTAAACAAAAAATAATGGCAACCACAGGAAAACCCACTGCGATAACTGCGTCCCTGCATAAATTTATTGCAGTTAGAGACCGTATAAGCAAGTTCGGGGCGATTATCAACACTCCTGCCCAGTCCACGCCGTCGCTTTACACCTTTCAGGTCCGCCGAGATCACATCCGATCTCTATGGGACAAAGTCGATCAGGAATATGAAGCCTGCTCGGAACTGATAGCAGTAGAGCGGTCGAGCGACAAAAGGCCAATCCTCCAGGCAAAATACGACTACTGCTACTCAGTTTACGAGTCATGTGCAGCTCAACTCAACGTGCAAATTGAGAGAGCGAACCGTCAATCTGCACAACCCAACTCAAGCAACCCTCCAAATTATATTTCATCTGGTTGCCACTTACCTCCGTGTGAGACAGAAGTTTTCTCGGGCGATTATCTTCGCTGGCCCACTTTCCGAGACCTTTTCACAGCAGTCTATATAGATAATCCAAGACTTACAGCTGTCGAAAAACTCTTTCATTTAAATTCCAAGACTAGTGGCGAAGCTCATTCAATAGTCTCCAATTCGCCACTTACCAATGATGGTTTTCGCTCAGCCTGGAACAACCCGACTGAACGTTTCGAAAACAAACGATCACTGGTAAACAACTCACTAAGAAGATTATTCAATGTGCAGTCCATCGCACACGAATCTTCAGCAGCCTTGAAGGAGCTG
>VNKC01002186.1:0-40332 GCA_008042775.1 Drosophila pectinifera
CGCTAAAATCTTAATTATTTAATAATAAAATATTGCCTTAAAAATGACTTGATCAAATATTAGAATATAAAAATGCCGATTTAAGGACCCAAAAATCCGCATTTGATGTCTTCTGAAGAGCATAATTTGGCCAAAAATGGAATGACAGCCAAATGCCATTTATATTCGGAATCGCCGCTAAAATCTTAATTATTTAGAAATTATATATGGGAAAAACAAAGACAAAAAATTTAGGTCGATTTTTGAAAAAATGATAAGGGGTTACATCATTAAAATTGTCAAAAATTGACAAAAAATTTATTTTTGTTAATTGCTAAATTTGAGATGCAGATTAATTAACCAAATAATAACTAACATAGAAATGCTTTCCGCACTGAAATTAAAGCTGTTTTGGCTTAGTTATGAATATTTTAAACTATGAGTTGTCCCAAAAATGAGGACATAAAAAACCGATTTTAAGACCCAAAAATACAGGATATNTTGGCCAAAAATGTAATGACAGCCAAATGCCGTTTATATTCAGAATCGTCGCTAAAATCTTAATTATTTAATAATAAAATATTGCCTTAAAAATGACTTGATCAAATATTAGAATATAAAAATGCCGATTTAAGGACCCAAAAATCCGCATTTGATGTCTTCTGAAGAGCATAATTTGGCCAAAAATGGAATGACAGCCAAATGCCATTTATATTCGGAATCGCCGCTAAAATCTTAATTATTTAGAAATTATATATGGGAAAAACAAAGACAAAAAATTTAGGTCGATTTTTGAAAAAATGATAAGGGGTTACATCATTAAAATTGTCAAAAATTGACAAAAAATTTAATTTTCCAAATTTGTTTTATCAATGTGTAGATTAATTAACCAAATAAAAACTAACATAGAAGTGCTTTCCGTTTTTAAATTGAGGCTGTTTTGGTTTAATTATGGTTATTTTTAACTCAGATTTGTCCAATAAATTTTCTGGGGCAGCAGCAGCAGCAGCCACCTTTGTTTACATAGAAAAATTCACTGCACTTTTACTTTTAAAGCATACTTTTTTGGGCTATTATTGAGATACTTCTCATATTTCAGTCAAGGCGAAATTAACTTTTGTCACGTTGTCTTTTAACATTGAAGCCATCCTAAAATAATTCTGTTAATTGCGTTTATTAATTAGATACCCCCTAATTTAAGTATATATTTTAATAATGAACATTTTGCTTGTTTGCCCAACAGCAAAGAAGTTCCTGTGCGGCGCGTGAAGCGTTGGGCATTCAGCCTGCGCGAATTGCTCAACGATGCCATTGGACGCGAGCAGTTCACCAAGTTTTTGGAGAAGGAGTACAGCGGCGAGAACCTCAAGTGAGTGAAGGATACATTAATTGATTCGATTTAAGATTATCAAAGGATCTGACCAGAGAAGATATGGTTTCTCCTCAAATTGACAGAGTCTCTGTCTGACTGGCAGCATGTAGAAATCTGTTCTTTTCATTTTAAGACTTAGATAACTTAGACTTGAAGACAGAGGACTAAATACCTCTCTATACCCTTTCAGGTTCTGGGAGTCGGTGCAGGAGATGAAGGCGCTGCCCCAGTCGGAGATCAAGGAGGCCATACAGAAGATCTGGCAGGAGTTCCTCGCCCCCGACGCCCCCTGCCCGGTGAACGTGGACTCCAAGTCGGTGGAGCTGGCCCGCGAGGCGGTGAGCTCCCCGAATGGCCCCAATCGCTGGTGCTTCGACGTGGCGGCCTCGCATGTCTACCACCTGATGAAGAGCGACTCGTACTCGCGGTACCTGCGATCCGATATGTACAAGGATTACCTGAACTGCTCGCGGAAGAAGATCAAGTCCATACCGAACCTGTTCGGGGTGAAACGTTGAGACACGCTCCGGGGACTCCCCGTCATCGCAGTGGGCTGAGGCTGGGGCCCTTTGGAACTATAAGCTAATCGGAAATCAGAATAGGAATCGGACTAGGACTAGAACTAAGGACTTTGGGAAGGGGACTACTTTACACTGTGTTTGGAACTACGCACTCAGTGCTGGGTACTGGCTACTGGGTACTGGGAACTCAGTACTTGCTACTCAAACAATACGTATAATTTGTATGTACTTAAACGTTGTTACTTATTTAATTAGCTGCCACTGTGTCGCGTGTTCTCTCGATTTTAAAGTGTCTTTAGCGAATTTTGTAATCGATTGATTGTTTGTTGATTGATTTTGTTACCTCAACGTGCCCAGCGGGCTTTCCTATCCTTACCATTGAAAACCAGAACCCAGATCCCACACCTGTCCCCCGTCCCTCGTTCCGCCAAACTCACTCTCTAGCTGTCTCCCTCTTAATCAGACGAAAAGCAAACGCCACTTAAGATGAAAATAAGAAACTGCCAAAGGGTCGAATAAGAAGACAAAAATCAAATATTGGTGGTCATTCCGAAAGCCCTAGAGATTGTAAAATAATAACTCCAAACTAGTTTATTTAAGATTCAATGGAGATAGTTCGTGGCAGGCATTTAATATATACTTTATATGGTCAATTGATTTTGTTTGAAAAGCAAGTTATGTTTTGAAAGCAAGCAACAGCAATAAATAAGTTCACCACGAAAAGAAATATGTAATTACACCAAAAATAATGTTTTTAAATTTCAGTGGCATTATATTGCATAATTTAGAGCTACACAATTAATGTTTTACAATCTCCAGGGACTTGGGGCTGACTATTCCGAATATAAATTAATCAAAAACGAAAGCACAAGCAGAGTTTAAGACGAAAGACGAAACACCAACAACCGCCGAGACCTTATTCTCGTATTCATACTTATTATACAAGCAAATACGAATTATTGTAATCAAAAAGCGAAACATTTGTAACCAAAAACACCAACAAAAATACAAAGAAATACCTAGATAAAAAGCCAAAAGTCTAAGGAAAACCAAAAACCCATAAATTAAACACTCCGACAAGTAACCGAAAATCCCAGAATACATGGATCAGAGAATAGAAGCGATCAAAATCCAAACCTTAAGTGTATAAGAGAGTTAGCCTTAACAAATAGAGTCCCCAAACGGAAATAATACTTACATTTTAAAAGCAAATTGAGAATTGAAGAAGTAATGTTATCGATATCGAAATCGCGAAACCAGAATCATGTCGGACACCTTTCGTCAGCATCCATGCAGCGTTACATGCGAGTGCCACAGCGGGCAGCTTTCCAGCCGGTGAAGCAAGATCCGGAGAAATACTTTCACTAAGTTCCTCTGTCGTCGCGGTGCGTCTCCGTACTACTCGTTCTACTCGTTCCTTCTCTTTCGCACACATACACACACACACACACTCGACACCCACGCACAGGCACACACTCACATATCGTTAAGGCGCTGGAAATTGGAAGGAAAACTAAGATGTAATTGGGTCATTTTGGCGGTATTATAATTTCGTCGCCCAGTGTATGTGCGCGAGAGAGATGCAGATTTAAGGGCTTTTGTTTCTAGTAAATGTTTAGCATAAATTGAGTTTATAATAGACACTAAAGCAGTGCGAGGGGACAGAGAGCCAAGTTCCGAGGGGGGAGGGAATGCGAGCGTTAGGATAGATAGGGTCAAAGGTGTGATAGCTTCTAGGAGGTTAGGACAAACAAAAAAAACGAGAGCTTTACATACAAATAACTGGGTTAGGCGGTGCGAGTCCACAACTAGGGTAACTCCCGGACTTGGTTCTCTACCAGAAAAAAAAACACATTAAAACTTGGATCGGACATACGGGGTAGGCCTCGGAATACCACTAAAATAGCTGCTGCTGCTGCTGCTGCGGTCAAAGTAATCGTTGTATTTCCTATACGCAATTAAGCAATCATCCTTCAAACCAAACTAAGACACGGATTGAATGAGTTTTCATTTGCAGCAAGAACGGAACTATAAGCCAACAGTTTAGGGTTATATATATACATATATTAAAAGCAATCATCTGTAGGTTCGTAATCTTAAATCTTATTGTAAAAGGAGATTAATATAAACAAAGTACGAGTGGTACGTAAAATATGTATGTAACTAGGCAAGATGCTTTCGGCATTTTTATATCTCGATAAGTTCCAAATCGAACAGCCTTTACCGTTTATTTTCTGAATACTTACTGTAAATAGCCAACTCTTCAAGAGATTACAAATTATACAATTTTCGAAAATCAAAAAAAAAAAAGAAAGAATAAGAAACTATCCAATACCACTATTATTTTGACCGCAGCTGTCCGATAAAATAGATAAACAACGGTTACGTATTATATATTAGACCTAGAGTAAGCCAAAGGGGAAGGTAACCTAACTAAACTTAGACCTATAGACAGTACACACTCACACACACACACATGTAATTTGCACACACACATACACTCCTGCACTCATGCTGCCTACTTTTGGGCTGAAGCACAAAGGGAAAAGATAGGCAGTGGTCGGAAGATCCCCCAAAGACGGTTAATAAACATTAAAGTTGTATTAAAGTACTTAATTAGGATCGCAGCGCATCGGCCTCTTTGTGTGTGTCTATCTAATTGTAACTGTAATTGTAACTGTACGTTTATATATGTATATGTATGTAAATGGTGTCTACAAATTAACGAGCAAATAACTATAATATATGTACGTATGAAGAATACAAGAATACAGTAAAGGTAACAAAAAGAGTAAACTACAAAGTACGATACCATATATCTCGATGTGCGTCTGTGTGTTGGTAGTGAAAATTTAAATCAATTTCAAAATAGCCAAAGCTAAACCTAAAACCTAAGTAAAGTAAAGGAAAAGGGAAACCGAAAAGCAAAAGAAATTAAGAGAAAACAAAAACATCAGTGTCGGCAATTTTCCTTTCGGCTTTCCACTGTTATCGTTTGCCAGATTATAGATATACATATAGGGGCTGTTGGCCATCTGTTCCCCCCTCTACTGTCTCCAAGAACCCCCACCTAAAGGACATTTCCATTAAATGTAGCAGAAACTATAAAAACTCAAAATCAACTCGATGGAAAATTAAAGGTTAGAGCGGAAACCCCCTTGATTTGTTGGTGGAACGTAATTAAATCAAATAATCAAACAAATATTCGATATATGTACGTGTATGTTTGTATACAAGTCACACAACAACAGCAAACCACTTTTTAGGTTAAAACAGCAGCAAAAGTAACAGCAAAAACAATAATTATTAAATAAACAACAAAAAACAACAACCGCCAGCAAGGAAAACTATTAAAAACAACTTAAGTGGCCGCGTTTATTGTAAATTGTTTAGCGAGAAAAACAAACAAACAAAAAAACTGAAGCAAATAAATAAAAGCGCAATTTAAACAACAAAACTTAACAAAAAGGCTAACAAAAATTAGTTTAAAGTGAAACAATTGAACTGTGACGCTAACTAACTAACACTTTTCTTCTAAACATTTTTGTTATGCTGTAAGAAAATGCTTATGCAACTATAGAAAATTTATGACATAAGGTAAGGGATATCTACGATTAAATAGTCCTGATCCCTTTAAATTCGAATACCTATATCATTTTCTTAAGTCTATAGAATTTTACTAAAAAAAATAGGAACTATTGGTAAGATCTAGAAATTGTCTCTGTTCTTACCATATTACTTAAATTTACTTCATTCATTTAATTTATATATCAAGATACCTTTTCAAATTGTAAGGTTTGCTTACCCTTATTATTTATTAGCATATTGAAATAGTCCAAAAACTTATAACTTAAAGAAGTGGTGTTGGTAAGTATTTCTCCATATATATATTCCTATATATCCATATATATACCTCCACCCTATGTATATTTACTTGCCAATAATTGGTTGAACTTTCTTCTATTTAATCCAATTTAATTTCTTCGTTGCCTTAATTTTTTTATGTACATATGTTCTTATTTATTTTAATAATTTATAAGGTATTCCCACAAGCCATATTCAATTTGAATGGTTTCTTTAAAAAATTGATATCCAGTAGATATATATATAGTAGTAGATAGATAAAATCATGTGAAAAGCAAAACCTTTTCTTACTGCAAATAATGGTGTTTTCTAGACAAAACGAATAAGGACTTGTCTAGATCGTTTCGCTGGTGATGTTGATCCAGAATGGGTTTTACCTGTATGTGTTTCACTAAATCTCTCTTAAGTATACTTTAATGTACATATACCTGAAGGTACATATTTATGGCTGATCAAGGGACTTTTTGCGCAAATTGTGCTTTGCGGGCATGATGATGCCTCCCCCACCCCGCCCCCGATTGCGATAACCGACTGGCTGTTGTTTACCTTACGAGTATAGAGTATTTGCATTTTTTTATGCCAGCGAGGTAGCGATAAGCCGGCCTAAGCTGAAACGACTTCCCGTCCCGCAGAGCGGCAGTAAAGTTTAACGGTGTCTCTGTTATCAATTTGTCGGCCGGAATATGGCCAAGACTTATCTAATTGGCTTTCGCAGGGCTTTCGAGTTAGATACCGATTCAACCGACAGAGGCACAGATGCGGCCACAGATGCAGAGACGCAGATACAGATACTGGGGCTAGGGACGTGACCAGCATTTTGCAGAAGTTTTTCCGACTCAGCTTTCAAGGGGATGTGGTTGGGAGGCCGCGAGGGGGTTATAAGGGGACCTGCTGCTCACGTTTTTGCTGTAAAACCTTAAATGGGGCTGCCTCTAGTCATTCTCTCTCTCTCTCTCTCTCTCACCGACTCTTTCTACCTGGAAATGAGCTCCGATTCGATCTGTTTCTTAGAGTCATTGCACTCACTGGTCATGTGTTCATCGAACTATCTGTGTAACGGTACAGCAAATCATCCTGTCTTCTCCTCTCTCTCTCTATCTCTGGGGCATACATACACATATCTGTCTTCCTCTAGCCAAGTACCCCCAGGGTAGCCCAGGGTAATTTGCCTATTTGTCGTCTCATTCAGGGCAGCGATAATCCATTGACCCAAATTTATTTTAATGCCACAGATCACGAATTTAATACAATACAAAATAATATTTGGATGACGCAATCGGGTTTTATTGTTCAATTTGGCAGATTTCAAAGAATTATATTCTCTGATAACGGTAAAGGTAAGGTGCAGTCGGATTTCCGTTAACCATAGCTTAATGTTTTTATACATCCAATCTAATTTCTGGCGCTTAGAGCTTTAAACCAAAATAAATCAATTTCTCGGGAAATTGGAAATTCCCCGACTTCTAGAGAATGTTAAATTATTTTCTTAAAGCCATTAGAACCCTGCAAATTTCTGTGCAGTCCTTGTTGGATTTTCAGGCTTCCCTCAATTCTCAAAACTCCCCGCTCAGATAGTATATCTCAATCCCTAGATTAGGGTAAGCCCCATAAACATTTCTAGGAGCAAACTATCCGAAAAAGGCACAAATAAATACCGGTAAGTGCAAAATTTTATCACTTATCCCGCACAGAGTGTGCGCATGATAAAGAAGACTGAAGATAAGGAGCCAGAAGACAGAGGACAAAGGACAGAGGACAGAAGACACCTCTGCTTATCAGTTGCCAGAGTCTATTCAGCTTTTGTGTGTGCGTGTGCAGATCATAAAGCTGAACCGACCGACAACAGCAACACCAACAATAACAAGCGTTGTTGGCCCATCGTCGCCTCAATGTGTCACATTGGCAATCAGATAACGGCATCTCTTATCAGCAGACGGCTGGGAGCGAGCGAGCGAGACAGTGTGGCAGAAGAGCGACGGCGAAGAGTCACGAAGGCGGTCGAACCGGCCCGAGAGAAGGGCCTCTTCGGCTACCGCGTCACGATTCACACTTCGGCTAATCATCGTTGACCTAGAGTGTGCGCAAAAGAGAGCGCGAGCAGGAGAGCAATACTAGTTGTGCAGAGCGAAGCTGTCCCTAGTGACTGTGACTAGTTCACTGTGATTTCAAGGGTCTCTAGAGAAGCTTCATTGCTTTAAGGAAAGACTACGGCGAGTGTCCGGACAGGGACTCGCATTATGTGATATACTTAAGTACCTACAGATTATACATATTTATTAATAGATATAATACTTCAGAGGTAAATAAATTTAATATTTTTGGGAATATTGATTTACTCCACAGACAATAACATAATTGCTTGAATCTACCAATATCTACAGTCACTTATCTTTAGAATTGTGGTATATGTATGTATTTTGTGTTTCACTGGCCGTTCTGGGAAACCTTAGTTGTTCATACAGATCAAGTTCAAGCCTAATTTTGTAAAAAGATAGCAGATGTAGAAAGACAAGAAATAACCATAGGCAGATCTTTCAACAAAAATGTTGGTAAAATTCGATGATTAACGTGTGAGTTCTTAAACAATAAAGTTGCCTGTGCATGCTGAGACTGTGCAACATTGACGTGTTGCCAGCACCAATGGGTGTTGTCCAACATGTTCCTAGCCCAACATGTTCCTAGCCCAACATGTTTCTAGCTCAACATGCTTCTAGACCAACATGTTTCTAGCCTCATTTGCCTGGATCTCCTTTAATTTAACACACAGAGCTTTGCCTATCGGGTATCTCATCGTCGAACACATTTGACTGTAGCTTTCTTATGTATTTCTTTGTGGCCCTTTGGCAGTTCTTATTGGAGGAGCGACGATTTGGCAACAACGGCAGTGACCACTTCCCAGTGATCACTGTCCGGCGCATCCACCGCCCACCGCCACCACTCATTGCTGCTGCGTAGAGTGGAGAGCAGAGCACGGGGAGCGCACAAC
The DNA here is from genome assembly GCA_008042775.1 of Drosophila pectinifera. Lineage (NCBI taxonomy): Eukaryota > Metazoa > Arthropoda > Insecta > Diptera > Drosophilidae > Drosophila > Drosophila pectinifera. The sequence continues at coordinate 8,723 of VNKC01002186.1, forward strand.
TCTCAGAGCATCTTCCCCACCAGCAACAACAAAAGCAAGATGAAGGGGAAAGACGCCAACGCAGACGTTGGCGCCGGCAGAGAGAGAGAGAGACGAGGCGTTGGCAGAAGAGCTGGCAGCCCCATCGGCGATCTCGCAGTTGCTTCCCAGCATTCTTCGTCACTGGTTCGATATTCGCTCCGCAAAAAGTACGCCTCGACGCCTCGGCTAACAGACCGAACAGAGGAACGGCAGACAGAGGAACAGAAGGCGGAAAGCCCAAGACATAAGACACAGAAAATAACAAAAATTGAATTCTATATACGCGAGATGTGTATATGAAGGCGGTTCCTGCTCTTAGACCGGTCGTCGCAATATCTTCGTCGTGTTCCAAAGTTCAGTGAACGAGAGAGAGCAGATCGCGCAGACGGGCAGGGAGGCAGAGAGTCCCAAGACGTATACCCGTATCCGGGGCCGAATCCTGCCGAAGGAGGGAAGAATCAGGATCGCTTGAAGATCTGTTGTAATGGTGCACAGGCGTTGGGTTTTCTCTGAGCGCGGCGAGGACCCAATCTTCAGGAAGGAGCACTACGAGTACACCCAGAGCCAGCACCGATAGGAAGGGGAACACTCCAAGCACAAGTACCAGAGCATCCCCCCTCCCAGAAGTCCATTCAACTTGCAGCAATTATTTGTGCCAACGATCTCATTAGCCGCAACCGCAAATAATCAAAACATAATAACAAAAACCGAAAGCTCATTTTTTTTATCGTACAAAAAACAATTGAGGCAAGCGCGTGCATAATTCTCAATTCAAAAGCGATACAATTTCGGTGCCTTTTTGTTTGTATTTTGTTTGGTTTTCTTGGTGCTCCCCAAATGTGAATAAGAAGCGCCAGCATTAGAGGCGGAGAATTGCAAACCAGCTACGAGTGAGAGCGAGAGGAGAGTGCGTGAGAGAGCAGGAGAACGAGACAGAGATCCGAAGCGGCCAAAAAACATTTTCGAGTGAGTACACCGAGAAAATCGCACTTCAATTTTCACATTATAAAGCCCTAAGCGAGGGGATAGAATTATAAATCGAAGAATCAATAATTAATAGATCCCATCAACAGATAATTGTCTAACATGAAGAGAGCCTTAAAAATGGGTTCTCTTAAGCTGTCTATACTATCTATCTTAGACAAATGCTGTCTATTTGTAAACTTATTCCTTTGTGATCATTCTGGCAGAAGTCTCCATGACTTTAAATCAAAAGACTTGATTCCAGACTGACTCTGATGCTTTGCTCAGTGCAGGAGATGCCGACAAACATGTTTACCGCAAGTAACCCCCCAACATCCCCTTTCAAAAAACCCCCTCGCCGCCCCCTATATATTTCTAGGGCTATAAATAAAATGCATCAAATGGGAAAAGCCAAAGGAGCGACTGGGACAGTGAGAACTGATGTGCATACGTGCTTTGTTTTCCTCTCTCTCTAAATACTCACATATGTGGGCCATGCACAGAACAAATTCGGTTGGTACTTTTAACCAATTCTACAGTTAAAATATTACTACCAATATTATTATTCATTGTAACTATATTTGCATTAGAGTCTAGTTGTTATGTCAAATAAAAGCTATAGTATTATCAGTTCATCTAAAAGACAATACAGACCGCTAAACAAAACAAAATCACACATATTCTTGTGGCAAAAATCAGCTGGTAAATATAGCCATATAAATATTGGTAAATATAGTCAACAAATATAGTCAACTATACTGTCAATACGGCAACAGATCCAACTATAAGGCAGTTCCACTGTGAATTGTCTATACAAGCTGGTAGATTCCACCAATACGAATTTTTTCTGTGTACAATTTGGCAAAATACATATGAAAACAGGTGTTTTCATTTGAACCCTAAAAAACCCCTTAATTTAATACAAAATATCACTGAGGAACACGGAAAAGCGTAAACAAAAAAAGTTTCCATACTTCCAAAGAAACAATCAACTGAAATACTTTTGTTTTTTAAGCTAAAAAACGAGCGAATCATTTAGAGCAACAACAGATAAATAAAATTTATTGATAGCAGGCAAAAAAAGAAAAATATTTAATTTTGTTCATCATTAGTTTCTATATATAGTCTCCTTGTAGATACACACTTCTTGCGCAGTCCAGCAGAGCGAGGAAAATAAACATAAAACATTCGGGCTAGCTACGTTTAAATACCCTTGCTCTTCCTATGGCACTATATCATAAAGATGTCCCATTTTTTTATCCAATTACACACGAAAATGTTTTTGAAAACAATGGAGAAATGCAATTCTGGACAGTTTCCTTGGTGTTCTTAGATGATCTAATGGTAATATTCATTTTGATCTTTCACCAGTAATAAACCATTATGAAAAACAAGACTTTAAAATAGGAAAGATATATATATTTCGAGGTAAATCCATACATATTTCTGTAGTTTGAAAAATATATATAAGGTAACGATCTTCTGGCCATTTTCTTATTCATTTTCTAATTGTGAGTCGTGTGATTATCAAGCTTCTTACTAAATGTATAATGCCCTCAGCAGGGTATGCTAGCGAGAGAGAAGAACTGACTTGGCTAGATCGATTCGTATCTATATCTATACGAAACTATAGACCCCTGCAGGGTAACCCATAGCATGTCAAGAAACAGTTTCACAGCGGTTTCCAAAAGATAGTATCAGAGATCTCTCTACGTGACCAGAGCCATAGATACAATGGAGTGGCGCGGAGAAGGCCGAGGATAGATCTCTCTGGGGAGCTTTCTCGGAACAGCTATATATCAGTCAATCGACAAGCGTCGACAACAAGTTCTCCCCCATTCACAATTAGGGCGGCACTCGGATCTGACCAATTAATCCATTAATCAGGCGCCGCCATGTGGTGGAGTCGTCATTGCTTCTGGTTCAAGTAAATCACTTACATCTCATAGAAGCTCATGTCTACAATGTGGGTTAAAATAAGAGCAGCCACAAATTAATTAAAGCAAGTAACAAAATAATAAGTTACAAAATAATAAGGCGATAATGAAATGTACATTGAATTTTCTAGAAAAGTGAACAAAATTCAAAGTTTTTAAACAAATGGGTTTTCCTTCTATATACTGCAAAAGAAATATCTGAATTCGAAGAATGTATTAATGATTTAAGGCTATTTTTGTTTTTATTCTGAAATATTGGAATAGAAACTAACAAATATGCTTTTAAAGCTGATTTGGCCTTTTATATATTTTATATTGTATTATTTATAGTAGTATTATTTATTATATTTCTGTTTAATTTCCTTTTTAATCAACAAACTAATAGGCCAATAAGAAAACAATTTAATTAATGCTTATAAATGCATTCTAAAGTAAAACGTTTCAGTGTCTTACTTTGGGTGAATTATATTACGTATATATATATATTTATTTATTTTCCCAAGAATATATATTATATATTATATTAATGGCTTCTAACCCTGAAACTCGCTTAAGACCAATCAACCCTCAACCCTGAATGTGATCAAGTAGGCGAGCCAAACCTATATCAGTTATACTTAGTAAAAAAAACAAGACATGTTTATAAATTAGCATTTAAAATGTACAGGTATGTTTTTCAATTTTTGTCACATTTGTTTTCATTTTAAGAAGTACATTCGTATGTGTATATTTATATAGATAAATTGAAATTCTATATAATCTATACCACACTTAATAATCTGTTGATTCTTCAAACATAATTTGTTTTAAAAAGTTATTTACTAGCAGTTTCAATATATGTGCTTGGTTCCATCGAAGGCAGGACAGTTGGCTACTTCATTCCTAGTATATTGACCCTGACTGTTTGGCTCAAGTCCGACATATCCGACTCAGACTCCCTTGCAAAGTGGGCCAGACCATTCCCATGAATTTGTGGGCGTCCGTTTCGTCAAGTTCCCTTTCCTTTCTTTGCCAACCCGCTTCTGCTTTAGTTTTTATGATTTTTTGTCGCGGCAATTAAGGAAATTGTTGTGCTATATAGATTGCCACACATCGGCTAATGGTGAGGGAGGTCGGGAATAACGCCTCAGGAATTTTAATTAAATTTTGCATTGTTCTGGAAAAAAAAGAAACTAGGGGAATACTGCCAGAGTTCTCCTTACTTTTATCACAAAACAATTACACAAAGTTAAACAGTTCAATTGGACAGCCTTGACTGTAAGACACCAAGTGATAATTTCAAGTAATATCTAAAGATTTCTTAGATCTGGAACTCTTTCCACCAATTGTAAATAATTTTTGCATGGCAACTAATGGCAATCTGGGCTATCTAATAAGCCCCAGTTAAAAATTCCCTGCCGTACTTGCAGGTTATCTGCCATATAGTATATATGTACATGGTATATCTGTACTTTAAGGGGCTTTAGTTGCAGCCATATCCGCCTTATCGGGTGGGGCTAAGCCCCAGAAGATTTCAGGCCAACTGCAATCTGGCCCCCGACTTGCCAGATATCTGGATATACTTGTATATATGCCTGGCTGAATCATAGGTATAGGAGAGTAATGACGCCATTGCCGAAAGGCAAATAGGGAAATTCATTCGAATCGTATACTTTTATGGTTTTGTTGTGCTGTTCTGTGGTTTTGTGGGTAATTCTTTGTAAATCTTGCACACCTTTTCCCCTTATAGGGTTTTTTTTTTGAGGGCGGCCCTGCTGAAAGTAAAGAAAATATGTAAAGGTCTTCGGGAAAAACAAAGAAGAAAACAGATCGAAATGCTAATGAAGCGGGAGCGGGAGCAACAAAAAATGCACCTCGCTCGAAAAAAACTCACGTCGAGTCATCAGAAATTCGATATGCCGTGCATAAATTGAGTATATATATGCTATATATAGTGTGTTCTGGTGTGTGATCTCTGCACTTGGCTGATTTGTACTCCAATTGGGTTTCTGGGCCACTGCTGACGCTCGACTCTCGATCGAAGCCTCGCTCTTTCTCGCTCTTTTCAAAGTCAAGCTCAGCCAATAATATATATATAAAAATATATATATTACAAGTGTGTATAGTATGACCCCATATAGCAGCTTTTCTTGGCCAGTTTTCCCTTCAATTTCCGTAATTCGTGTGTTATTTTTTTGTGGGCGTCCTCACTGTCAGCTAATATATATTTTAGGCAATCATTTATTTATATTATTTTAGTTGTGCTTTTGTGTTAGCTGCCGTGCCAGTTGGCGATGCACATGCAACCGATCAAGAGATATATTCGATATGATATATATGTGTAAGCCCATATCGCCCCATATAAACTCTGCCTTGTTCTGGACTGGAGTACTTTGCGTGCGATAAATAATATCAGACATCTGGTCAATGACTCGATGCGTTCTTCGATCTGTGGCTGAAGCTGAAGCTGATGCAATTTGTGAATGAAAATATATATAAAAAAAGGTTAAAAACTCTTGGGAACGTCACGTGGTACTGCGCAGATACATAATGCCCTGGCCGGAAGTCTATAAGCTGCGATACGGAAGCGTGAAGCTAAAGATTAATTTGTATCTTCTGACAGTAGGGAGATATCTCGGGTTCAGTTTTACCATTTCAGATTCTAGAAAACAAAATGATTCATTTAAGGGTTTAAATTCAGGTATATGCATAAAGAGACATTAACTTGGCGTTATAAGCCATCTAGTAATGTTTTTTCTTTGAATAGTAGTCTCCTTACTTCCCATTTAGTTCTCTAAACAAACATACTATTCTGGGAAAGTTCTTATAGAAATTCGAACTGAAGAACTTGTTTGCAAAATTGAGTTCGCGTAAACACAGACTAGTTTGAATGCCTCGAAGATACTTGTTTATGGGAGAGCAGGAACTTGTATATTTCGGGGGAAATTCAGGAGGCAGGCACAGGTTAATGCGCCCCGATTTCTTACGCAAATCGGAGTCAACCTATAGCGGAGCCCCCACAAAGTGGCAAAAACAAAACAGGCATAAATTAACAGCGGCACTAAATCAGTCAAAGCCAAAGTCAGTTAACGGCCTGCCCGCTGAATGAACAAAAGAACACGAGGACAATCAATGACAAGCATTTCTCAACCGGTTGTATTTGAGGAAAGTCCGGGCCCTGTCTTATCAGTGGAAGCTGATAATAAACACATACGTCTGGGCCTCATATTTGCATTTGTCGGACTAGCAGCCAGGGTATGCAATTAAGTGTATCTATTGCATCGCAGCTGGCGCCGAATTATAATTGCAAATTTCCATTGTCAGAGTGGCGAGACATTCTGGATGCTGCGCCGCCTTCCCCCGTGCAGATGTCTTCAGTCCAGACCCTCGGTATCGGGCAGTATCTGGTGTATGGTATCGGGTATATATATCTGTTGCCAGAGTTCAGCCAACTTTCAGATAAAGTTCAAAAGCAAGCGATGTATCTACACATAGATAAAGCGGGTTGACAAGGACCTTCATAATATAATGTATCTCACTCACCTTACCCCTCTCTACCCCCTCTCTCCCTGCTAGTTGAGGCCTTTGTTTTTGTCTCGGACTGTTTTTCTGCTTAGCTTTTCATTCGCGAAATGCAACTTAATGATGGCAAGTGCTACCCCTTAATTTTTAATCAAGCGAAGTCCATAGCCTAGGCAGAGGTTAAGCCTACAGACAAGTATACGGCTATAAATGCCTGAAAAAAAAGTGTTAATATATAAGTCAACAATATCTTATTTGTATTTATATCAACTTAGCATCTAAACACCTAAAAAGAATTTAAACAGACATTTTAAAGTAATGTAAATAAACTTTGAGAAGATCAATTGGAAAGAAAGCCGCGACAATTAAATACCCTGCTTGAGTAGTGTTTTTTCCACACTTTTTTTGATAATATATAATGGCTAAGATGAAGGAATCTCATATTTAAAGTATTTATTAATATTGAAATTGTGTCAACTGCCCAATAACTCTAATTTAACTGTCAGTTAAGGTGTGGTAATTGCAGGTTTTCGATTAGAAAATACATTGCAATATTAGAGCTTTACCCAAAAATATTTGAACTAAAAGTAGGTCAGATGGAAGATTAATGTATACCTAATTATTAAATGACAAAGCAAGAAATGTGTTAATGTTTTATTTTCTTAACTGCTCAAATATGCATCTAAAATAATTAATTAGCAATGAATGAATGAATTATTTATAAAGTAAAATCATGAAATGTATACTTAATAACAAGAAGAACCAGCATTTAAAATGTCGACAATATTACAACATAAAATAACACTTATTAAATTAGACAATAAGGTTCAGGATGAGGATACATCAAATTCACAGATGAAAAGTGAAAAGTATAGTTTTTCCCCAGGGTAGCACCGAAGTCCACTTGAAAATGATTTTCCCGATCTCCGCTGCGAGCATGCTTCGATTATGCTTTAGGGCCATTTTTTGCCCGACGCTTTTCCAGTCTGACTTCTACATTTCACCGGCTCAGATCGCCACGAATTGGTTTTTAGCCCCACCGATCTGGCTTTAATTCCCACTGAGTCTATTTGATTTGTGCTTCCTTGTCGGTTTTTATTGCCTTTTTTGCCTGCAGTTCAAGTCCAATGCTAAAGTTAATTGCTAACCAGTGTGTAAATAATAAAATATATGTTATTATTGAAACAAGTAACTGTAGAAGTACGAATCACGTGCGTGCCGCCCTTATCGCCGAACTGAACCGAGTTCCCTCTCGTACTTGCATATTGATAAGCGCTTTAGTTTGGCGAGATCGAGTATACGCCATGTGATCCCGCCTTATCTACGGGCTGGTGCAGGATTTTACGAACCGGGGGAAAACAGAATCATAAAGCCTCTCCTCGCCAAAACAGCTGAATAACAACAGAACTATAAATAAAATGCACATAAATTACAAACTAAAAGGAGAAGAGAACAAAAACAAATAAATAACAAAGATATATAAACGGATATATGTAAATGAAGTGTACTCAATGATTTACTGAAAAAAAGAAACAAGCACTTGCCTTGCCAGTCGACAAATTCCTAGGTTAAACGTGTTTTATAGAAATTACATAAAAATGTGGTGCTATAACACGACCAATTCTGAAATATTCAAACTAACAGAAGGGGTTTCTTTCGAAGTTTTAAAGTATTTGTGATAAAATTGTAATTAACAAATAACCGAAAGTACACAGATATTAGCGAGCCTGGCTTACTATTAATAGTATCTATTATTCAAACCAATTCCAATAAATATTTATGTAATTTTGAAAGTGTCTATATAATTGCTTCAAAGTTATTAAAAGTTAGTTGCTAACTTCTCAAGATATTAATTAAAGCTACATAGCTCCCGTTTTGTTTCGCACTAAAATCATTGAATAAATATGCTAACAACCCACAAAATAAAGACAGTAATAAATTAAGCAATTGATATCAATAAAAATAAAAGCAGTGAGCGATTGAAGGGGAGAAAGGAGAGGCATCTATCGAAATGAGCGCCGTATACGACTTGTTGCTGAGCAACGCCTTTGATCCCAGGTACGAGTAGTACCCACTTTGTAGACCACAAAATGCCAACACACACATGCCACACACATATGGAAATCGGAATATGATACATCTGGCCGGCAATTGAATGCTAACCAATGTTAATTGGACTCCAAACGAGAAATGCTTAGCAAATATTTGGTTTCCTCCGCCCTGCCCTGTGACGCAGTTGATTTTATTGGGCCGGGACGGAACGGGACTGTTATCAATGTTTATACTATAAACCTAATACGATCTACGGAAAATATTTGCCAAACCTATCAATAAACAGCAATTAAACAGGCATTTGTTCACACATATTACCCTTTAGTCATCAAAAATTTATTATGGCATTCAGGAGCCCCTTAACGCCCTTGTTAATTCCCAGTGTAACTTAACTACTTAACCGATGGTTAAACGACAACAGATGGTCAATGTCTTGACTACCGCTTAGTTTTAACTTCAACTCTAACTCAATGAGAAATCCAATTGTTTTTACTGCCAGTTATCCTTCAAAGAAATGTTAACTGGACATTAGGAAAGGTACAGGGTTATTGCAGGATCATTTCATATTTTTATAGCATGCCTCTATTATATATTTTGATAAAATCATAAATAATATTTTGCCTTGAATTTAAATGCATTAAATAGTTACCAATTGAAGATAAGACTAGTAATCAGATGTTTAATTTTGGTTTCTTATATATTAAAGTTACGAAATTAGTTCGGCACTATTCTAATGCAGAGATAATGACCCATTGTCTGGTTGAATAGGAACCGCCCCAAGTCCCATGCCTATTCATTGAGGATTAACAATTGAGACCCGCCAATTAGCCGAGATTCCCAATGAATAAACATGAGTCTGTAGACATTACCTACACACAGAGATAAAAACTATAAACTGATTTCACGATCTGTGCTGTAATACTTTTCATTCTTCTGTCGCTAACTTTCTGAGGATGTTGAGAAAATTGCTTAGGCCAAAGTAACCAAAACAAGCAGAGAAATGCTAATTATTATTATTTTAAATACAATTTTAACATCTACTGATCGCTACAAATTATGTGAAGAAAACTAAGGACTCAAAGTCAATTTGTAAAGTTTAATGAAGAAGGCATGGTATATACATTCCTAACCAGCATCCCTTAACCACATTTATCTATTTGAAACGTTTCTATCTATAGGTAATATCCGGAAGCGGTCTAGACATGCGGTTTCTTATAATTATTTAACTATTAAACCATTTTTTATTTTAAGTATATTCAATATATTTTCCTAAGCTTGCAGTTGGCTTTGTCTCAGATATATATATGTGTAATTGTTCGCTGTGTAACCCGGACTTCTCCCCTCTTTTCCAGTATGGTGCTACAGAACCACAACACGGTGGTGGCCCGCTCCACTTTGACCCCGAACAGCAGCAGCCAGAACTTCGGCTCCCATCCGCTGGGCCTCCATGGCGGATCGACCTTGGGCGCCGGCTCTGGATCCGGAGCCGCACGCAGGCCCTTGAACGCCGGGCCCAGCACCCAGCGCCCCATTGTGGACCTACTGGTGGCCATGGTGGCCGTGCCCGTGCTAATTCTCTGCGCCCTGCAGCTGGAGAAGAATCTGCGAGACACCAGCAAGGAGTCCCGCTGGCTGGTCTTCGCCCTGGGGATCGGAATGCTGCTGATCAGTGTGATCATCTGCGGCTATGTCACGCACCGCATGGGTGTCTGCATCTGGGCGGGACCCATCGACGAGGCGGGAAACCGAGCCACCAACGGAGCCATGCCACATGTGAGTAGCACTATTTGAGGGCAGAGCTGACCACACAGAGCACCCGAGGATTTTGAAATATTTTTGTACCATCTCTTTTTCGTAAAAAAGTGTAGAACCCTTAGCTTGACTTGTTTTTCTTGTAGACTTTTATATTACCTTATTTATGTGTACTTTTATATTTGTGCTAAAACTATATTATCTTTCAGATCAACTCCCAGAACGATGTGCTGAACATTGTGGACTGCCTGCCGCCCAGCTACGACAGCGTGGTCAAGTTCGAGCTGCCGCCCCCGGCCTACGACTGCCTGGTCATTGACTTGGACCAGTGCAAGGATCAGGAGCCGGCGCAGGCATCAGCCAAGCCAGATGCCGGTAGCTCCATCTCCATGCCCGGAGTCAGTCTGCACATCTAGGGGGAATGGAGGCGGACACACCAGAAGCAGAGAGGAGGCAGCCGGAGCTGGAGGAGCAGGCGTTGGAGGAGAGAGAATTAAGAGATTTTTCCCCAAAACTGGCAGCGCAACGGATTTCTGTACTTGACCCACTTAAAAAACACACGAAGAACAAAACGAAAACAAAAAACAAAAAACCAGAAACAAAACAAATGCTTAACTATACGATTTCGCTACGATGTTTGCGGCAACTTTCCGAGATGCGAAGCCTTCTACTTAACTTGCTTGTAAAACGAGGCATTAAGTGCTTATGCAACTAGGCGGAGTTGAGACAGCCTGGCAAGATAATTTCCATATAAAAGAAGAAATATATACCATATATTTACTTGAATTTCCTTAGTATATTCTTGGTATATTCTTTAGATTGTTATTTATAACTAATTAAGGCAACTGCCCTTCTTTTAAAAGCTGATACTGATAGATAATATGGATATTTTATATTGTTTTTCTGTAAACAAAACAACATCTTGCCCATCTTCCCTGGATTGCCTCAACTCAGCCTAGGATTTGTCAAATCTCGAGGGCTTACTGCCAAATATCGGCTACACTTCATCTATTGTTAGGCTTGGCCAACTGCCAACTTAGCTAAGCATTTTGGCATTGTATTTACTTTGTTTTTAAGCGCTAGTATTTTAACTCGTAGTACCCACTATCCTTTGATCAGTTAGCTGATCACCAACCCTTTTCTCGCATTGTACATACTATAGTTCTTCGCACAGCATCTAGTCCCGAATTGTAAATAGACGGAAAAAAATCGGAGAAAACAAACTAAACCACATGATGCGCCTGTACACATATACCATATAATGATATATCTACTTACTGAAGGCCCAGGAAGGGCGGGAATCAACCTAAAACACACTACAGGGTAGCACTTAGTCTTAGTTCTGTATATAATTATATAAATATCTGTATATTACAAATATATACTAATTTGAATAGCCATAACGATAGCGATGTCGATTGCCAACGAATGTTAAACCGAGAAATTAAATGTTGCTTTCCAGAAATAAAAATTCCTATTAAGTTTATTGAAAAGATGTGTAATTATTAAAAGATTATATATATTATATATTATATATTCGTCGGACTCTTATTCGTGAGCTTAAACAGAATGCATTGTAAGAGTATCCTTCTTGAAGACTCTGTCCTTGATGTCCTCAACAAACTGTTGTCTACTTTTAGACGTTAGAAGATCTCTTAATGCCTACTTTTAGAGGTAAAAAAAATATATAAATATGTCAATGGGCCGAAATGATTAGATCTTTGCCTGAACATTTGGAAAAATCCTTGACTTAAGGCTGCTGGTCCATAGATTCTGGATTCTCTCCTTCTTTTGATTTGTTTTTTATCTTTATTGTATACTGTAGTAGTTAGGTAGTAGCATATAAATTTATATAACGTACGATATACATAGTATGTAAAAAAGACATAGCTAGCTTAAATACTTTTGCGTGATGCGAATTGATCGACTCCACCACTCTCTAATCTCAATGAGGGGTGTGTGTGTGTGTTGCTCGGGTTGTGTGTGATGCGTGTGTGCGTGTGTGTGTGCGTGTGTGGAACTTCACTCCCGCGAACTCCTCCCTCGAGCCCATCCTTTGGCCACCCTAGAAGCCCGCCACTCCGCCGCGCTTGCGGTAGTCGGCGTTCGCATAGATGGCGGTGGCATTTCTTGAAATGGCCGAAACCACCGAGCTCTTGACCTTGTCCACGGCCTTCAGTCGGTGGCCCCTTTGGGTGAGCAGCTGCAGCAGCGAGTCCGGAAAGCCATCGGCTTCGTACTCCAGGATATCTGGCAGCAACTGGTGGTAGAAGCGGGGGGCGCTCACCGCCGTCCGCAGATCCTCGCCGAACCAAAGGACCTTGGCGGCCACTTCGACCACGGCCGGAATGATCTTGCTGCCGCCGGCAGCTCCGATGGCCAGTCGAATGTCCCCGGACTTATCCGCCAGTAGGATGGGCGACTGCGAGGACATCGAACGCTTGTGGGGCTCAATGGTGTTCGCCAGCGACTTGGGCAGTCCAAAGAAGTTGTTATCCACCGCAAAGTCGTTCATGCCATTGTTCAGGACGATGCCCGTCCGGGCTCCAATCAGTCCGGAGCCAAAGCTGAATAGTGGTAAGAAAAATCAGAATTAATCGAGGCATTCATCAGGATCATCTTAGCCTACATACTAGGAGTTAATGGAGCTGGTCACAGAGACGGCGTCACCGTTGGGCGCCAGCACCACCAAGTGGGAAGTGCCATCCGTATCCTCATTGCTGCTATACTGAGCGCCGTACGCCTGCGGGTCCGGCAGGACATGAGAGTCGTTGATCCTGGCCCGGTTCTGCTCTCCAAACTCGAAACTATTCAGGCGGCTGACCAGCTCCCGGGCATCGATGAAATGCATGTCGCCCAGCTCCGGTCGCTGGGCGAAGGCGAACTTCATGGCCTCTGCGAATCGGTGGATGGTGCGGGCCCGCAGCTCCTCGGTGGCCAGATCCGCCCTGGTGAAGTTGTAGCCCTGCAGGATGCTCAGGGTGTGGGACACCAGCGAGCCGGAACTGACCGGGGGCAGCACATATAGCGTGTCCTCTCCCAGCTCCATTGTGATCGAGTTCATCACATCGGCCTCGTAGTAGAGCAGATCATCGGCCGTCACCAGGCTCCCCACATCGCGCAGATCTTCGGCCAGAAGTTCCGCCAGGGTTCCATTGTACAAGTCCATGGGTCCGTGCTCCGCTAGAATTTTGTATGTTGCGCAGAGATTCTTTGGGGGCTTCACCACCGTGCCAGCGCTATGCGGCTTGCCAGTCTCCTTGTTCAGATAGATCCTGGGACAGATTGCAGGTTTAATTGGAATATTTTCAACGTAGGATATAGAGGGGCTTGGCTGGATAACTCACTGGTACTGCTCGTGTTCCTTGATGCGCGGCAGGGCAGCGTGCAGGGCCCGTTCCATGTGCTGGGACACGTGATACCCCTTCTCGCAGAGCTTCAACGAAGGCTCCACCAGGGCCGACCAGGGCAACTGGCCGAATCTCCGGTGGGCCTCGTGGTAGCCCATCGCCTCCCCGGGCACGGCGATGCTCAGGGGGCCCTTGAGGGACTTCTCCGGCTGATCGTCGAACATCTCCGGCTCGGCGCCGTACGGTGCCAGTTCCCGGGCATCAATGGCCCAGGCGTGGCGCTCGCTCCGGATGTAAACGTTCATCAGGTGTCCGCCCCCGATTCCCATGCTCTGGAGGGTCAGCAGTCCGTTGCAAAGGAGCGCCGCTATCGCCGCATCCACCGCGCTGCCGTTCTTTTGAAGGATGTCCCTGGAAAATAAAAACAATATGAACGAAATACGTAGTCCTGCGATCCTGATATAAGGTAGCTGATGAACAGAATCCGATACGAATTGGAAGTACTATTCGATTTTGTTCGGTGTATATATTTATTCTATGACAGAGCTCGCCACCAGGAGCATCTGAGGGTTCTTAAGGCATTCGGTTTCTAACGCAGACAGAGGACGAAGCTTGTCGAAGTCCTTATTTTGAAACCCGATTCCATCCATTCTATCAAAGTATCATTTACACTGCAAACAACGACCTGACATAATTTTTTAAGACAAACTAACATAAATATTGATTATTTAACAGACTTTTTTAAGGATAATAAGTATCAAATCATATAAGTACCATTTACACTGCAAGCTAAATATTAATATTGATTTTTTTTGACAGAATTTTTTTTGAATAATATTCTATCCCCTTAGATTAATACAAATCTTTCTGTACTTGCCAAAAGCTCCCCTCTATTTTTTAGTGAGCAGCTGATAAGAGTCAACCCATATCATCTTTTGGCTCTCCACCCGAAAAGAAACGATACAATCTTAGAAGACGCGGTCGCTCTCTCAAAAGAACCTCTTTATATATTTTTTTGTGATTTCACTTCATTCTGCGAAGCTCTTTTAAAGTAAAGCTAAAAAGAAACTCACTTCTTCACTATGTGAATCTAATAGCTAATTTAATAGCTAAATCTAATAAGCTGTTGTTGCAGCTTTGCTTGTACATTCCATGCAAATCTTGGAAGTGGAAACGAGAAGGGGAAAGCAACACAAACAAACCACATTCAAGGATGAGCAAAAGACCTTGTCGAATAGCTAGCGGTTTCCAGAAGGCGAATATTTCTCTTGCTCTTAAAGTACATACTATTATTATGTATTTTGGGGACCTTTATTAAAGAGGGGATCCTGGTGAAGTTTGGAGGGAACTCGCTACTCACCTGCCGATCTTGCTGCACTCGAGATTGTCGGAGCTGACTGCCCCGTTCTGATAGACGCCCAGTATCGACTCGAACTGATCACTCGTGTCGAGGCGGACCTGATCCGCAAACGCCGCCGTGGAGGCGGCCACGCTGGGCAGGGCGTCATCCGCCGGAGTGCTGGCCATGGTCGGAAGATTCAGGTTGCCAATGTTGCCCAGCTGATCCTGATCCTGCTCCTGTTGCTGCTGCTCATCTGTTGAAGTAAATGGTGTAAGTGTGGAACTGGGATTGCTACTTGTTCTGCTTGTTGTTGCTGTTGTTGGTTGTTGTGGTGTTGGTGGTGGTGGTGTAGTTGTTGTTGCTATTGTTGTTGCTGTGCTGGTGCTAAATGTTGCTGGTGCAATTGCTGTTGTAGTTTCAAAAGTTGCAACTGCTGCTGGTGATGTGGTTGCAATTGCTGCGGCTGCTGCTGTTGCTGCTGCTGCTGCGGTTGCCTCTGTTGTTGTAGTTGTAGTCGCTGTTGTTGTTGTTGTGCTGTTTCTATTTGGTGTCGATTTTGGCCAGTCTTCGTTGTTGTTGTTGTAGTTATTTAGTGAGTTAGGGTGTAAAGTTTTTGGTTTGGGTTTTGTTCATGTGAATACTTTTTGGTGCCACAATAGAAGAAATTATTTTGAACTAGATTAAATGCCAGGTGCTTGGTTAAGATGGTACGAAACATGCAGATAATAAGCATTTTGTGGGGCAATCTGGGGCTATTCCCTGGTTCGGTCTCTGAGTCTGTCTCTTCCGTCGATCTCCACTTACTTAAATACTACATACATACAACCTTAAGGTCTATTGTTCTACGAGGAGTTGTGGTTGGGTTTAGTTTGCCATGGGTGAGTGAATTGTTAGCTGGATGTAGTTGCCTTTATTCGTTTGCAATCCCAAAACTGCCGAACTCACCACTGAAACACAGGTTGATGATCACATAGCTGATCAGGGCGATTCCGATGAAGCAGATCAGCACAATGGTTAGTTTCTTCATCCAGGCCAGGACATTGGCACGCCTAAAAAAATCAGGAGACAATAATAAACAATCTAAGGCAATAGAGTATAGAAAGCTCAAATAAATACGTCTAGTTCCTGAAGACTACATATTAATATCCACTGGGAGCTCATATTTTTAGTTCTAGTAATCAAAGGCAGTTCTAAAGCTTCAATATCATACTATTTTTAAAAATTGAATACAAGTTTTATGTGTATATTTTGTATATGTTTATTAAACGAGATTTGAGACAAGGCTAACTTATTAAAATAACTGCAATAAAACCTTTTAAATGAAGGTAAAGTTTATATGGAATTTGTTTGTTTATCTTACTGACTTTAACAATTTTATATTTTTTTTTAATATTTAATTTATTAAAACCCCATTAAACTATAGAAAGCTCAAATAAATACGTCGATTAAATACCTGAAGAATAATATTATTAATACTGGGAGCTCATATTTTTAGTTCTAGTAATCAAAGACAGTTCTAAAGCTCCAATATTCTACTATTTTTAAAAATTAAGTACATGTCTTATATGTATATTTTGTATATGTTTATTAAACGAGATTTGAAGCAAGGCTAACCTATTAAAGCAACTACAATAAAACCTTTTAAATTAAGGTAAAGTTTAAAGATTATATGGAATTTGTTTGTTTTTCTTACTGATTTTAACTATTTTATCTTTGTTTAATATTTAATCTATTACGACCCCATTAAACTATAGAAAGCTCAAATATATATGCCTATTTAGTCAAGTTCCTGAAGACCACATATTAATATCTACTGGGAGCTCATATTTTTAGTTCTATTAATCAAAGACAGTTCTAAAGCTCCAATATCATACTATTTTTAAAAATTGATTACAAGTTTTATGTGTATATTTTGAATATGTTTATTAAACGAGATTTGAAGCAAGGCTAACCTATTAAAGCAACTGCAATAAAACCTTTTAAATTAAGGTAAAGCTTAAAGATTATATGGTATTTGTTTGTTTTTCTTACTGGTCTTAACTATTTTATCTTTTTTTAATATTTAATCTATTACGACCCCATTAAACTATAGAAA
Source organism: Drosophila pectinifera (assembly GCA_008042775.1). NCBI lineage: Eukaryota > Metazoa > Arthropoda > Insecta > Diptera > Drosophilidae > Drosophila > Drosophila pectinifera. The sequence continues at coordinate 25,736 of VNKC01002186.1, forward strand.
GCTCGAATATATATGCCTATTTAGTCAAGTTCCTGAAGACCACATATTAATATCTACTGGGAGCTCATATTTTTAGTTCTATTAATCAAAGACAGTTCTAAAGCTCCAATATCATACTATTTTTAAAAATTGATTACAAGTTTTATGTGTATATTTTGAATATGTTTATTAAACGAGATTTGAAGCAAGGCTAACCTATTAAAGCAACTGCAATAAAACCTTTTAAATTAAGGTAAAGCTTAAAGATTATATGGTATTTGTTTGTTTTTCTTACTGGTCTTAACTATTTTATCTTTTTTTAATATTTAATCTATTACGACCCCATTAAACTATAGAAAGCTCGAATATATATGCCTATTTAGTCAAGTTCCTGAAGACCACATATTAATATCTACTGGGAGCTCATATTTTTAGTTCTATTAATCAAAGACAGTTCTAAAGCTCCAATATCATACTATTTTTAAAAATTGATTACAAGTTTTATGTGTATATTTTGAATATGTTTATTAAACGAGATTTGAAGCAAGGCTAACCTATTAAAGCAACTGCAATAAAACCTTTTAAATTAAGGTAAAGCTTAAAGATTATATGGTATTTGTTTGTTTTTCTTACTGGTCTTAACTATTTTATCTTTTTTTAATATTTAATCTATTAGAACCCCATTAAACTTTAAATGTCTATTAGCTTCTAGTGAAAAATCGAACTACTATTTTGTACAGCTGTCTTGGCCTCTTGAAGGGATTTAATTGCACTCGATTTTAATGGCAACAGATCCCCCTCCAGCCAAGGACCCTCTCAAGGACTCACGTCCTAGCGATGTCGGGGCTAATGCCGTTTTTATGCTCACATCTGCTCGCGTCGCGCCTCCTCGGCGGCGGCGGTGTCCTGCATGAGGTCGCCCCCATTCTTCTCCTCATCCGAGTCCAGGCCGCCGGCGGACTTGAGTGGAATCTTGTTCATGGCATCCTCGTTGCTTTGATGCACCATTTTGTAGGCATCCGCTGCTGATGCTCCTCCAGTTCCTGTTCCTGCGCCCGTTGCCCCCGTGCCGGATGTTGGCAGTGTGCTGCTGGTGCAAAAACGAATAAAAATCATAAGAACTATTAAAATTTAAATCAAAGCAAATGGTTTATATTGAGGAACACAGCACAGCTCAATGTGCAACAGTTTTCGCCAGGAGACTTTGCCACACAAACTGAAACAGAAGGCGCTCAAAGTCCCTGAGAATCTCAAGCTATTTCCAGTCACCGACAGGAGGCCACAATGCCAGGACAACAGCCAGGACAACAGCCAGGAACTGCAAGTGCAGTCAAGACTCCATAAAGCGATTACTGACAGAAGCTTATTTAAAATCATAGAATAAAATATAATAGTAACATCCCCTTATTGTACAGTTGTGCACAGGAATAAAGCTATTGCAGAAGGGAGCCAGCTCTTCCTCGTCAGTAACCGATACTGCCTTACATTAACCTTTAGCGGGAATACCAACAGTTAGCCGCTAAACCTGGTTGGGAATTCCAATACCACATAAGCGATGCTACTGATCCTTGTGTGCTGTGGACTTTGTTCCTTTCTTTTACCTCTTTTGCACTTGTTTCTAACTATCAAGTTAAGTTGCCCAGGAATTAACTTTTAGTTTAAGTTAACGACCAGTCAAGATTATTATTATTTCCTATTGTTAAATGTTAACTGTCACATAAGTAATTGAGAAAATAGTTTGATTATTTCTACAGTCAAGTTAAGTTGCCAAGGGATTAACTTTTAGTTCAAATGAATGACCAGTCAAGCTTCTAATTATTCCCTATATTCGGCTTCTTAACCCGCAGACTCCCAGTTAAGTGTTAACTTTCACATAAGTAATAGAGAAAAGAGATTGATTATTTTTACTGTCTAGTTAAGTTGCCAAGGGATTAACTTTAACCAGTCAAGCTTCTTATTATTCCCCAATAGGGTTTTTAACTTGCGGACTCCCAGTTAAATGTTAATTGGCACATATGTAATTGAGAAAAGAGTTTGATTGTTAACTGGAAGTTTATTAACCCGAGCTTGTAGTATAGTTGATATAGTTTATTAAACCGAGAGACGATAACCAGACATTGGGCAAAGGGCGTCTTAGAGAAGCCCCACTGTTATAAAATCAACACCGCTGTCGTCATCGAATTTGACGTCAGGATGTGGTTTGTGTGCTCGCTTATTCCGCCCTGCCCCCGCTGCCTGGGTGGGCGTGTCTCAAAATGGGTCATGCCAGCGTCAACGTCAACGCCGAAGTCGCAGTCGACTGAGGCAGAGCCAGTGGCAGAGGCAGAGGCAGAGGCAGAGACGTAGGGAATTGAATTTTCCTCAATCGAGCGAATGGATTTCCTTATGTTCTTGTGGGTGGCACCCGAACCCAGACTCGGACTACTCCTAACCCACTGCACTAGAAGTCATTGCTCGCGGGAATTGGGTTAATAGCTGAATGGCGAAGTAGCGGACGGAGCAGCACCTTTGCACCCCAATCCTGACCTGGGCCACATTTGTAATTATTGACGTGACGTCGCCGCTCGCACACTCTCACTCCTCAGCCCGCCCCTTGGAACGCCCAGCGCACGCTCAGCTGATGACGACACTTGATCTAGAGGGAAAGCCCCGCTTAGACAGGGTGCTGGAGAGTCGAGAATCTTGCAGTATAACTTAGAGATTTTATTATAAAATATGTGTAAGGATGTGTCCGAAATAAGTATGAAAGTTACAGTCAAGTGTGCTCGACTATCAGATACCCAGCAGTCAAAGCATTGTGATTGTTTAATTGTTTCCGTATCAAAGTATCATTTACACTGCAAGCAACGACCTGACATCATTTTTTTAGACAAGCTAAGGATAATAAATATCATATCATATCATATAAATAGGCAGGGTACTGGAGAATCGAGAATCTTGCAGTATAACTTTGAGATTTTATTATTAAATATGTGTACAGTCAAGTGTGCTCGACTATCAGATACCCGGCACTCAAAGCATTGTGCCGTAAATAAATCATCTTCTCCATCACACCTTCTCAAGGATCTATCTCCATATGAAGTCGACACAAGAAAAGAATAAGGCATTTAGAAAATTAAATTATGATATGATTATTATTAAAAAAATCACTTGTTAAGGGTGCCGCCCATTTAAGGCGACTTTCGGGAAAAAATACATAGAAACTTGTAGATTTATGGTCCCATATCTTCCATATTTATCATAAAAATGTACTCAATAATAATACGTTTACAGAGAAATTTGCATCATGGATATCAACATGAAAGGACTTCCCCAACAGTTATCCACAAAACCGAAGAAAGTAACTACTATAGAAAAACTGAAATCATTTTTTGTTCCATTTCTATATTCTATATCCCCACATGCAATCCGCCAATGTACCGCCCTGTACTTAGCTATTTACCATCGCTTTTTTGTTCTTAATAATACTATGTTGGGGCAGGCGCGGGCATTCGCGCTGTTTTTGGGTCAACTGCATTTAATTTCGCTTCGCTTTCGTTAAGTGGTCGGTGGGCCCGAGGAGCCAAGAACCACGCGGCCACAATTATGAGGCATTCGGAATGCAATTTGGGTTTACGATCCACCGCCACCGCTTCCGCCCCTCGGAAAATGGCACATTGAACTGCAATGGAGTTGCCCTGCCATGTCGAAAGTAAATTAAATACCACGCAATACAGCCAGCTCATATATATGGCTCACTTGGATAGATTGCCAGGACCCGCCGACAGGTGGCGTGCTGGTGATAGGTTCACTTAATTACTCGAATGAAGATATCGTTCCTCAGTTCAACGACAGCGAGTAAATTAAGGGAGAGCTTTCCTAAAGGTTCTAATTAATTAAAAAAAAAGGAAGTTTTTCCTTACATATATATATATTTAGTCAATTATAGACTAAATTATACATAAACGGAAATGAGCAACTAAAACCTATTAAAATTATTTATTGTACTTGCCCAGTAATAAAAAAAAAGGAAGTTTTTCTTTACATATATATATATTTCTAGTCAATTATAGATTAAATTATACATAAACGGAAATGAACAACTGAAACCTATTAAAATTATTTATTATACTTGCACTGTAATAAAAAAAAGGAAGTTTTTTCTTACATATATATATATATATATTTCTAGTCAATTATAGACTAAATTATACATAAACGGAAATGAGCAACTGAAACCTATTAAAATTATTTATTGTACTTGCCCTGTAATAAAAAAAAAGGAAGTTTTTCCTTACATATATATATATTTAGTCAATTATAGACTAAATTATACATAAACGGAAATGAGCAACTAAAACCTATTAAAATTATTTATTGTACTTGCCCTATAATAAAAAAAAAGGAAGTTTTTCTTTACATATATATATATTTCTAGTCAATTATAGATTAAATTATACATAAACGGAAATGAGCAACTGAAACCTATTAAAACTAGCTTTTTATTGCAAACTTTACAAAGTGTTATATTTTTTGTACAGAATTTATAGTACTTGCACTGTAATAAAATTCACACAATAAAATGCGCACTTTCCTATTTTTCAATTAACAGCTTAGTTACCTATTTTTTTAAAATAATTTTTGGCTCTAGCGCATGCGCGGCGCCTCTAAGCCAAATGTGCGGCTCTCCAAGTGATTGGATATTGAAATCGGATTCGACTGTCATTATTGCGTACGTGTCCCGCTTGATAATTATTATAATAATCGTGTGGAAAGCAAGCGCCCAAATGAAATCGGAAACGGATAGTTTCGCAGGGTGGCCTGCTAACGTTTATGGGCAGTGACCGACAATGATTGCTTTATCGGTATATAAATATGCACACACTGGTATGTGCATACATATGTTTCGACTTGTATAATTACTCATTTTACTTGAAAGACATGGCAGCTAAGGGCTGAGATCATTGCCGGGATCTTTCATCTCTGGCCGCCCCTTATCAGGGGTATATAATGCTGCGGACTGGAGAACAAAATGGAATAATCGAGGATGCCAGTGCAGAAAGGGGAAATTTAGAGATATGGGTCAGCTATTACACTCAGCGACTAACTTGAATATAATGTAAATAAGTTCCAATAGTTATATAAGGGGGTGCCCCTGAAATCACTTGGGTTTTGATATCACCCTAAAGTATGCAATAACAAGTTTTTTTGACAATGAAACATTTCGCAGCTTAGTTTCAGACACATTTTAAGTGATTTCAAAGCGCTAGTGATTTCCTTAGCATCCCAAATATTTTTTTAATATTTGTATATATTATATTTTTATATTTTGGAGCGCACTTTAGGAGATCACAAATCTGTAACACATCTTCTGTGGCTACCCTATACATTATATACTAATATGTTCATAACTGATGAATCTAATGAAATAAGAAACATATTTTCGTTTGTATAGATCTCAGAAGATCACAAGAGATAGATTTTTAAAATTATAAAAGAAGAATTCAAGACACCTAAAAAAGATAATACATTTCTCTGAATTCCAGCACTGTACTTTCTAATAATTTAAATTAATTAAAGTTTAAACCAAAGGAACTTTCAGTTTATTCTTTCTAAATGATTTGATATTTATAATGATATTTAAAAATGGCAGCATATGTATTCAAGGCATATTGTCTATATCTGTAGAAAGGTTTAAATAATTCTCTGAAGACTTAGCTCTGTACTTAATTTAAATTATTAAATCTTAGAACTAAAAGGAACTTTCTCTTTCTAAATTATAACATTAACTCACTGACTGATATTTACTAATGTTGGTATATATATCAAAATATATTATTATAAATTATATTATCTATAGAAAAGAGCACTATACTTAATTGACATTATTTAAAGTTAGAACGAGGAGGAACGTGCTGATTATTCTTTCTAATTAATAAGATATGCTCACAGACTGATATTTAAAAATTACAGCATATATATTCAAGATATATATCTGTAAAAATGTTTAAATATTTTTTTGAAGCCTAAACATTGTACTAAATTAAATTGTAAAAGTTTAAGCTAAAAAAACTTTCTGAATAGTCTTTCTTCAAAAGGAACTAACTAAAAGACTAAACTTTCTAATCAACAAATTCCACTCTCTGAACCTTTCAGTCTCCGAAATGCATATTGCAAGTAAATCTGATCGAATCATTATATATGTTCCTTTGGCTGTCCAAACTGAAGGGGCAAGGGCACTTGGCCATAGATCACGGCCGATCGGGCGTATCCAATCCAATCAAATAGTGGCACCTATCCAATTTGCATTGCGGATGGCAAACGAATCATTTCGGGGGGCAATTAATTCAACAATTTCACAAACAAATACGAGTACAAATACAATTAAAATGCACGGGGACCGGCGCAAATAAATCAAAACTCGCCGAGGGCCGATATACGGCCATATGTCTACATATATAAGCAGCACTCGCATAATATTAACTCCAGCGAACCGAGGGCACTAAAAATTTTCAAATTGCAGTGCGTAAAAAATGTTAATACCGCCACTGACCAAAAGTGAAACAGCAAAAATAATAACAGACCCCAGACCGACCTCATTCCCAGCTTCCTGAGGAGTCTCGGCTCGGCACTATTTTTACTCTGAGTTGTTGTCCGTTTTTCATTCTTTCGAAAAACATCTTTCCAAATGCTAAGGGGTAGACTTTAACGATTATTTTAGTGAACTCAAAACTGGGACATCTATAAACCAGCAATTGTAATAGAAGGAATGATATTTGATTTAAAGCACAACTTTAGGTATTTTTCATTCTAAGTTTAGTAGGGTAGGGTAGCCTTATGATTCCATCATTATGCGAAGGGGTAGACCTTAACAATTATTTGTGTAAACTCGAAACTGGGACATCTATAAACCAGCAATTGTAGTAGAAGGAATAGTATTTGATTTAAAGCACAACCTTAAGTATTTTGCATTCTAAATTTAGCACTAAGGGAGCCTTATTATTATTTATGGGTCAGGGGTCTGGCAGAGTCAGACAGATTAATTGTATTAAACTAATATTAGCACACTTCGTAGTCGCTTTAATTATTTCACAACAAAGATACTCCACTCAGCCTCGGCTAATGACAATTTCACAGTTCTAGCCGCAGACTGGGGGCCGATAGGGTTCTTCTCTCCCTCGGAGGAGGTTCCCAGAGACCGGACCGAACAAAGATCTGTCATTTAGGAGAGCGTACTTAGAGTACGTTCTGTCTGTGACACATTTCGCATTTTCGAATCCAATTCGCGGCAGTGCAAATTGATCTCGCCCAAAGTTCAGGGCCGGCTGTCCGTCCCCCCCACAAGTGGCGCAGGCTAAATGCGGGTGCACACAGGGTATACATATACTATATACTATATATGGTGTTATAGATAGACGGCGCACAGATATTAGCTGGCATGGCCATATCCAGTGCCTTGTTTCATGTGCCATGTGCCTTTCCCTCGGCTCTTTCGTTGATTAAGTTGTCAGCAATCAGCAAGACAGCGTTTAGCGTCGATTACTGTTAGACTAAGTGGCCCGATCCCAGATCTGTTGAGCTAACAATTGAGCGGGTTCTTGGGAATTAACTTGATAAAAAAAAAGCCAGCACACACACATAACAAAGAGGAACCAAAATAAAAAGTGACAAAAACGAGGGAAAGCAAATACACACAGAGATGCCGCTGGGGAGTTCATGCGGGACCCGAAATATGGCCCCGAGATACCCCCAAAGTTAGCCCCAGTCCGACCTATCAGAGTTTTTTTTAGTATTTCCTCTCTCTTATTATCGCAGACCGCTCGGGGTTAAGGTCACTATCTTAAGACCCTATAAAGCAGACAGACCTAAGGGTTCCAGAAATGGCACCATAAATTCTCATTTCATTTCTAGCACTATCACCTTAAAAACTGCTCTTTAAAACTATTAAGCAGCTACTTTAAGAGCCCCAGACCCCCAAGTTTAAGTTAAGTCACAAATCCTAAGGGGTTTAAAAACCTCAAAGAAAGCTGTAAAATTTCCTCCAGCTCAATCATAAAATAGAAACACTACTGTCTGCTTCATTAATAAATTTGAACTTCTGCCTAATACGTATTTTATTTTAATAGATTATTATATTTATAAGTTTTATAATTTAAGATTTCATCTCGAAATATTTGAGCGTATTGGAAAGCTAAAAGGTAAATAAGGTTGACTTATAGAAAACCAACACAGACTCAGACAGTCTGTCCAGATCCTCTTACTAATCCTCCATCAAAAGTAACTACTGTTTTAATGCGTATATCAAATTACTTTGCTGTGAAGGTTGGCATTATTGTATTATGGTTATGATTATTTGATTTCTTAAAAATATAAATTCCACTTAAGACTTCACTTCCTGTGCTTCTGTTCGACGAACTCATAAGGCAGATTCGACTTTTTGCTCGAAAATTATTCACAACTTGATAGCCAAAATGGAGATTTAAAGCTGTGAAGATTGGCATTAAAAATTTCTTTAAAAATATAAATTCCACTTAAGACTTCACTTCCTGTGCTTCTGTTCTATTTACATCAATTATTGGTATTCCCCATGGAGATTATATTTCTTCTACGTACTCATAAGGCAGAGTCGACTCTTTTCTCGGAAATTATGCACAACTTGATATCCAAAATGGAGGTTTAAAGCTGTGAAGATTGGCATTATTGTATTATGGGTATGATTATTTGATTTCTTTAAAAATATAAATTCCACTTAAGACTTCACTTCCTGTGCTTCTGTTCTAGTTATATCAATTATTGGTATTCCCCATGGAGATTATAATTCTTTTACGAACTCACAAGGCAGAGTCGTCTTTTTATTTGGAAATTATGCACAACTTGATAGCCAAAATGGAGGTTTAAAGCTGTGAAGAAGCTGTGTGTGAACAAATGAAAACCCTTTTTTTTTTGCATCTTATTTAATTTCCTTCCTTGGGAAATTCTTCACAGATCAAGTATCCAAAATTGTTTAATGAAAATGTACACTCTTGAGTCTTAAAACTTAATTTTCAGCAATGAGAGCCCAGAGAAAATTTAAAGAAAAATAAGTACAAATGGTATGTGATATGTTGTAAGTCCTAGGAGTATAAAAGCCGCTCCCATATAATTTTCCATAGATTTTCCCGCCTTTCTCGACTGAGCTCTGGAATGGCAAATTTCTTTGCTTTGGACTTTCATGGATTTCAGCCATTATCTTTTTAATTTCAGAAACTCGACCGACTCACAACAAAAAGTGTAAGTTCAGCACAGAATTATTTAAAATAAACAAAATTCCCAATTATATTTATACTTAAAAAAAGAAGAATTCCCAATTATATTTATACTTAAAAAAAAGAAGGATTAAAGTATACACTTGATTGGCCGTCGGAAGCAGCGGCTTCCGCAGGAAAGTGCATCGCAACAAGTGTTTAGTCTCCATGGTTCACCTATTTTTGTTTGTACCATTATTATGTATTTTATTTTCAATATTCTATTTGTTCCTTTTTGTTTTGTTTTTAATCGCATTCGGTGGCATTTTCGGCGTCTGGCATTTATTTGGTTTTCATTCTTTGGCCGCCGCCTTTGTTCCGTCGCTGCTTTCGGTTATTTTTAAAAATAATAATTGCAAAATGAAACTGAAAACACACGAATGGCATGGCGAGAAAAAAACGCTTTTGGCCCTAGACTTGGACTTGGACTTGTTGCTGCCGCCAACGTTTCCAACGCATTATTATTCCTTTTTTCTTGACTTTTATTTTGTCTGCCTCTTTTATGTCTCCTCGGTTTGTGGACAGTTTTCTTTTTTGCAGGTGGGCGGACCTGGCGAATGCCGGCCCAGCGTTAAATTAAAAAAAATACAACACATTTTGATTTTACGATCCTGATACGCACACGCACCGCATCAGCGGCTAAAACAACCACAACAACAGTAACAAAATTAAATACAAAATTAAGCTTTTGTCACCTTTTTGCTTGACTTGAACTTGTGTGATTTGTCAAAAAAAATAAATACAAAAAAGGCGCGCGCTTTTGCAGTTCACTGAAATCACTCGTAATTCGACGTGGCGTGAGATCCACGAATATATCTATACGTGTACGGGTATATATACGGGATATAGATGTGCCAGAATAAATTCTATAATTTTCAATTATATTTTTAACTTCTTTTCTAAGCGATTTTTTAGTCGCGTGTCTCGTTTGCGACGTCGTCTGCGTCTGTTGGTCAACTGAATTAAGAACGGCCGCTAACGATGACGATGACGCTGCTGCCGCTGCTGCCGCTGCCGCAGCGCTTGCGGCGACGCCGGCAGATCCAGTGACGCACTTCTGGCCATTTTCCGGCTGAAGACTCTGATAAATTCTTGATTTGTCCACATATATATATCTATATATATTTATTTTCCTAATCATCTGAATTCCTTTAAGTTTTGCAGTCTAGCAAGTTTCATATACACCCCTACCTCCGTATTTAATAATTATAACAGTAATATAATCAATTACCTAAAAGAAATGATATTTCATTCTAGGCCGTAAATCGAAAATGTGAAGTAATTGAAGAGGGCCGCTATTGCCAAATGCCTCATAAAGAGCGGCCGTATAGCGAAGTATGGGTGTATTAAAACAAAGTACTTAATAACTTTTGGATGGAAGAAAACATGCAGATAACTTATACGATTCTTATAACATTTTTCACAAGACCACAGAATGAATTTTAAAAATTATTTGTACGCAATATGATATAAAAAATATGTAAAGTTAGCTTTATTAGGGCTTTAGGTAGAGAAACGAGAAACATCAAAGAACGGCTGTGTCAACCACAGTTTTAAGTAATCTTTAACCAGATTTTTTATATATATATAAATATAAATATATAAATGTAAATTTTATATTATTTGTTTAGAGCACTAACCAGATATAAATTTTTTTAAAGCAACGCCTAGATGTAGGCCACGATTTCTGTAAGCTGATCATTTATTTATTTTGTGGGTTGTATATTTATTTGTACACCTATTTTCCAGAAATAAGTATGTATATTCAGCCTAATATAAGTGGCAAATTATTATAGCTGTAGGTGATAGACTTTGGAAATATTAATAAATGTATATTTTTCTGAATATAATTTAAAAAAAAATTTATATTATTTATTTATTTATTTTAGACTTCGGTTACAGTATTCGCGTAAACGCTTACTGGCCTTTTATCTAGCTATATAGCTTTTATTGCTGGCATCTCTGACTGCGACTGCTGCTCGTCTAGCCGAGTGGGCAGCAAAAACTGCGTCTCTGCCGCTGCGCAGCTGCTGTTGCTTTAAGCTTTTGTTGTTGTTGCCATTATTGTTGCTGCTTTTATTTTTTTAAATATTATTGTTGTTGCTGCTGCTGGCTTTATGGTGCAGTGCAAATTGTTGCTGCGTCGGTGCGGAAATCACAAAAAATTAGAAGACCCCGATGGCATAGAGCTCCCGTGATTGTCATCACTCTGGATGTTAGTAGTGCGAGCTCTTTTTATTTGTGTGCTGTGATTTTTTACAGAGTGATGGGGGTTGAGCAGTGGGGGTGGGTCGAGGGGGCTGGGCCACCACCCACCCGCCGGCGGGGCCATTAAGAGCAATTTGTTGACAGTGACACACAAAAATGGACACACAAAGCGGCGCGCGGCGACCGACCAGGCTCAAGCAAAACAAACAAAACCAAAACCGAACCAGAAACACCAGAAAAGAAAAAAAAAAAATAGGAATGATAACAGGGACGGGGAAAATCAGAAAGTCGGAAAATGTGAGACAATTCCCCATGACATCATCAAATCAGTTTAATTGCAGTTCTCGAACCGACTCAAGGAGAACAAGAGGATCTGCTCGCCTTCGCACTTGGCACCTTTGATTTGTGATACCCTACGATTTCCTATTTATTTAAAGGTCTTTCCATCCATCTGTGGCTCCTTGATATGCCAGTTTCCCTGGAAAATCGTGGCATGGAGAGTTATTGGAATTGGCATTCCAGTCTTCGGACTGGAACAGGTGGATATAAAATGATAGTAAGCACGCTAACGGGAGTACAGCTTTGGGCGAAGAAATAGGTCCACTTCAATTCGGAATTGAGAAAAAATAAAATCAGCAACAGCTTTAAAAGAGGAAATTCAAATTGCTCAGAAATTAAATTAATTAATTAATTAATTAAATTAAAGAAGCTTTATTTATGCTCAATATATATATAAATATTTGATAACTTCATTCAGTTCCTTATAAAATATACCTTTTATGATTTAATTTGTGTGAGCAAGAAAAATTCCGATTATTTACTTCGCTATTAGCAAAATAAATAGCTAAAACTCTGTATAATATTGCATAATAAATTGCAGTATCTAAAGGAATGGTTATTTAACTCTAAAACTGGCTAGATTTACCAACAACATTCGAATATGAACGCACTGGTGCTTTGGCTACATTCTGTGTGCATGCTTGGGCAGAAAAATGTTCAGACTTGAGAGTTTGAACCGTGGTTTATATTATTAATTAAAGGCTTCGTTTTTTTCCTTTTTTCTAAATATTTCAGACCCCCTACAACAAGATAGTTAACTCCCCAAAGGAAAAGGACGAATATATATATATATTAATCCGCAGTGCTATTAACTCGGCCCCAGTTGTTAGCCTGATTGTTGCCATGTTTGTGTTTGCTCGTCTGGTCATCGCTTGGCCATCATCTCCACACATCCGCTGGGCATGTGCATAGTTTTTATTATTCTTGCTGTATGTACACTTTTGCCTTTTGATTTCGTATGAATATATATATGTTTTTATGCGTGATGATGTGTGTCTTTGTGGGGGCACGCAGATTTCCGCTGCAGTTTGACATCTGCCAGTTGCCAGTTGCCACTCGCAACTTGCCACTTGCCACTTGCCTCTGATAAGCAGGCAAAGGCAGCAGCCCAAGGAGGATGGTCATGAGAGCATGTCAATTGCACAAAGATACATTTACAGTGTGCATGTGCCATATATATGTGACTATATAGTCACAGTCGCTGGCGTGCTGTTAAAGCATGCAATTTGCCACAGTAGCCAGTAGTAGAGCTTAAGGAAAGGCAGCCGACGAAAAAAATTGAAATGTGTGTCAACAAATTGCACAAATTATCAGCAGTTGAGCGCCGAGTGGCCTTACTCGGGGAAAATGAAGCCAATCTGGCAAATAATCAAGGATAGCTTTCCCTATCCCTAAAATATAAGATAAATCAGCCAAGAAAGAAAGTAAAAGTACCGATTCGTATCGTATTATAATAATAATATAATAAATCCGGAATAAAATGTAGTATTTGAAATAATATAAAACTAACTCCTTTCTTATTTGATTTTATCTTTCCTGCTTTATATTTTTGATCTATTAATAAGAGGTATTCATATTATTATATATCATATATATTACTTCCTCCTTTTATTCTATATCTATAACATCAGTAGCTGTTTTCTTTTATTTAAATTTTTATTTACTTCTGCTTAACTAATTTTGTAACCAAATAGTAGCTGTTTTATTTTATTTAAACTATTCCCTGCTCTTCCTTATGTCTTCCCCATTTGTGTTGAACTAATTTTTAAGCCAAATTCGCAGGGCAACAGCAATTGTTTCGAGTGTACCTCGTTAAAATTCGTTCAGCTGGAGAGCGACACCGACGGAGGGGGCTCCACTGTACTTGCACACACGCATATGGGCGGCGTGGGCGGAGTGGGCGGCATCGCATCAATCCCCATGCCAACGGGCTAATTACCGCGAATCCATCACGAGGGATCACCCAGCCCCAATCGACAAACGTCGAATTAAGAGTTTAAACAAAAATTAAATCTCAGCACTTGACCCTGTCCGAGGCTTGCTTTGGGCATTCCACTTAATCATTGATTTGCATACTAAGTCTAAGTCAGAGCTACTGTCGATGCGTAGGGGTTATAGTTTATCGACGGCCTACAAATTAGGGGAGATGAAATCAAAATTTGAACAATCAAAGACAACAAAATAGAGGATAAACTATTAAATTCATCAGAGAAGCATTGCAGAAGGAAAATTAAGGGAATTAAGGATAATTTTAATTGGGAGCGTAATTCCAAAATATAATTCTAATAAAATATTAGTAAAATGTAGGACTTAAAACTTAAAACATACCATTAAATTATATTTTATAATGCACTATAACTGCCATATGACATACCATATTTCAAAACATTTTATTTTACTTTAAAAAGCGTCTTAGGGACTCTCTTAAAAATAAAACCAAAAGCCCTCAAAAATATCTTTTTAAATACAAAAAGCTGTCTTAAGTATACAGTTTTTCGAAGAGAAACAACCCTCGTCAGTACCCGATACTGGCCAGCTTTAACACTCAGCAGGGTTATTACCAGTTGGAAATTATTGTACAGTTATATATATAACTTTATAATTATATAACTATATAATTATAGGTATAAATATAACTATATAATTTAAAAGAAAAAATCACGCAAGGGGCTAATTCAACTATATATATATATAGTTAGTATCGCTATATAAATATTTAGTCATGGTTATATATATATATAGTTATATATGTATATAGTTACATATAATTATAGTTATATATATGTTATAAAATAATATTTTGCTTTA